>OY740788.1:27528715-27767632 GCA_963514005.1 Raja brachyura
ACTTTCCCAATCGAGACAGCGCTCTGTAGGACGGGGCCACCAGTTACAATTGTGAGTTGGGGCAAGGCCAACATTGATGGTATTGGACAGGAACTCGCTCAGGTAGATTGTTGTCAAAGGAACATTTGAAAGTGGGATGCTTTAAAAGGTGTGATGACAGGATTTCAGGACACGGATGTACCTGTTGGAGTGAAGGGCAAGGCAGGTGGGAGTAAGGAAGCCTGAGATGACCAGAGACATTGAGCAAGAGGATGAAGGAGGCATGAGACAGGTCAGACCTGGGTGGTCACCGTGGCGCAGCGGTCGAGTTGCTGCCTTACAGCAAATACAGTCGCCAGAGACCCGGGTTCGATCCCAACTACAGGTGCTGTCTGTACGGAGTTTGTACGTTCTCCCCCGTGATTTACATGGGTTTTCTTCGAGATCTTTGGTTTCCTTCCACATTCCAAAGACGTACAGGTTTGTAGGTTAATTGGCTTGGTGAATGTAAAAATTGTTCCTAGTGGGTGTAGGATAGTGTTAATGTGCGGGGATCGCTGGTCGGCGCAGACCCAGTGGGCCGAAGGGCCCTGTTTCCTCCCTGTATCTCTAACCTAAACTAAACTAATGGCATAGGCAGCTGGGATCAAGGGTATCCCTGGAGGAGGTTTGGGAACGGAGGAGGTTTGGGAACGGAGGAGCAGAGGTAAGAAGGAAGTCACGAGGGGTGAACAGGGGGCAGGAGGTAGCTCTGCAGATACAATTAAGGGATTGAATGTACATTTAGGGAAAGAGAGGTAACTAGATGAGAGAGAGAGTGGGGCTCTTAGATAGTCAATGTGGTCATCTCTGCGACCAGGTCACACACACACACTGACCCACACACACACACACACTGACCCACACACACACACACACACAGACCCACACACACACACACACACACACACACAGACCCACTGACCCACACACACACTGACCCACACACCCACACACACACTGACCCACACACCCACACACACACTGACCCACACACACACACACACTGACCCACTGACCCACACACACACTGACCCACACACCCACACACACTGACCCCCACACCCACACACACACTGACACACACAGACCCACTGACACCCACACCCACACACCCACAGACCCACTGACACACACTGACCCACACACACACTGACCCACACACACACACTGACCCCCAAACACCCGCTCACTGACACACACACACACTGACCCCGCCCTCTCACACACACACACACACACTGACCCACACACACCCGCTCACTGACACACACACACTGACCCCCCCCACACACACACACTGACCCACACACACCCGCTCAGTGACACACACACACACTGACCCCCCCTCTCACACACACACACTGACCCACACACACACACTGACCCACACACATACCCACACACACACACACACACACTGAACCCCCCTCTCACACACACACACACACTGACCCACACACACACTGACCCACACACATACCCACACACACACTGACCCACACACACACACACACACCCACTCACTGACACACACACACTGACCCCCCCACACACACACACTGACCCACACACACACACACTGACCCACACACACTGACCCACACACACACTGACCCACACCCACTCACTGACACACACACACTGACCCCCACACACACACACACACTGACCCACACACACACACACACACGTACCCACACACACACTGACCCACACACACTCACTGACCTGTGTGTCGAGCCCGTCGGTGGCCGCAGGGTGAACACTGCCCTCACCTTCACTGGTGTTGATCAACGTGGGCGACCGGCCATTGGACGATGATAGCGAGAGTCTCTGACGGAGAGAAGGGTGATGGGTTACTCTGGACGGGGGAGAGAGAGGCGGCGAGGGGGGAGAGCGGGGGTGTGAGAGGCCACGGTCTACTCCAGGAACGGTTTGGGGGGGGGTGGGGGGTGACGAGAAAGTGAGGAGATGGGGGAGAGGAATGGAGATTGGAAAGTGGGGGAGAGGAGGGGAAGGATGGGACAGAGGGGTGAGGGGTGAGAGAGAGGGGGGGATCGGGGAAGAGGGTGCAGGGGTGGAGGGGGAGTGGGGTGCGGGGGGGAGGAGGGGCAGGGGAGAGTGGGGGGGGTGTTGGGGAGTGGGGTGCAGGTGGGGCAGGGGCGGGAGGGGTGTAGGGGAGAGGGGTGCGGGAGGAGGGGCTGGAGGGTGTTGAGGAGTTGGGTGCAGGTGGGGCAGGGGTAGGGGAGTGGGGTGCAGGGGGAGGAGGGGCAGGGGAGGATGGGGGGGTAGGGAAGAGGGGAGTAGGGGGGAGGAGGAGCAGGGGAGAGTGGGGGAGGGGTTGGGGAGTGGGGTGCAGGTGGGGGGAGGGGGTACTAACCACACCATTGATGCCCCCTGGAAGTGGGCCCCGTCTTTGGGCACCACCACCAGGTAGGTCCTGGATGCCCTTGTTCCTGAGCAAGTCGTTCCTCTGCCCCCCCTCTCCTGGCTCCAGCTCAAACTCCCCCCGCAGGCAGTCCCGTGTGCTCTGGGAGATGTGGACCCGGCTGGGGGAGGGGGGAGAGAACACAGGTTCAGACACTCACGGGGAGAGAATATGAACACAGTCGCCCCCACCCTGGGGAGAGAACACATTGGGACCAGTCCGTGCGCTGGGAGGGACAGCACGGTCGGCTGGGCTGAAGGGCCATACAGTGGTCTCGCTGTAGATTGGATAGCACGGACGGCTGGGCTGAAGGGCTGTACCGTGGTCTCGCTGGAGAGGGGATAGCACAGACGTGCCCTGGTTCAGGACATCTCGTCGGACCTGCCGAGAAACTTGGAGTGGGAGGGGAAAGATGGGGTTGTGCTGGTTCATGTGGGTACCAATGGCGTACAGTCGGTAGAACGAGCAAAGAGGTTCTTCCAAAGGAATTTGAGCAGCTCGGCACCAAATGATAAGCAGAACCCAGAAGGTCATAATCTCTGGATTGCTAGCTGAGCCGTGTGCAAATTGGCATTGGGTTTAGAGGGTTAGAGAGTTGAACACGTGGCTCAAAGACTGGTGTAGGGGAAGTGGGGTTGAGTTTGTGGGACATGGGCACCAGTGTTGGGGATGGAGGAAACTGTTTCGACGAGACGGACTCCATTTGAACCCGACTGGAACCAGACTCCTGGCAAACCCTATAACCAAGGCCGTAGATAGAAATTGAAATTAAATAGTGGGGGCTGGGGCAACAAATTGGAAGTGTAAGGGTGGAGTAAAAGGGAAAGAGTGCAGGAAATATTACTCCCGAATTAACAGGACAGGAAGTTTAAGAAGGGGTAAGGGAGTGAAGTTGGGTAAAATCGGGACCGGAGTGAGAGGGGAGGTGAATACCAAATTAAAGGTGTTTAAAAGTATTTGAATGCACGCAGTGTAAGGAACATAGTGGATGAGTTTGTGCCACAGTTAGACATTGGTCGGTGTGTTGTTGTGGGAATTACAGAGACATGGCTGCAAGAGGATCGGGGCTGGGAGCTGAATCTTCAAGGTTATACGTCCTATTGGAAAGACCGACGGGTGGGCAGAGGGGATGGGGTAGCTCTGTTGGTAAGGAATTCAATTCAGTCCTTAGTGAGGGGTGACATAGGATCAGAAGATGTGGACAGAGCTGAGAAATTGTGAGTAAAACGACCCTAATGGGAGTCATTTACAGGCCCCCAAACAGTAGCCAGGATATAGGATTCAAGTTACATCGCCGTGTAAGAAAGGCAATGCTACGGTGGTCATGTGAGATTTCAATATGCAGGTAGACTGGGTAAATCAGGTTGGTACTGGACACCAAGAAAGGGAGTTTGTAGAGTGCCTCCGAGATGGATTCTTAGAGCAACTTGTACTGGAGCCTACCAGAGAAAAGACAATTCTGGATGTAATGTTGTGTGATGAACTGGATTTGATAAGGGAACTCAAGGTAAAGGAACCATTAGGAGGTAGCGACCACAATATGATCAGTTTTAATCTGCAATTTGAGAGGGAGAATGTGATATTGGATGTGTCGGTATTACAGCTGAGCAAAGGGGACTACAGAGGCATGAAGGAGGAGCTGGCCAAAGTTGACTGGAAAGGGACCCTAGCAGGGATGACGGTGGAACAGCAATGGCAGGAATTTCTGGGAATAATCTGGAAGATGCGGGATCGTTTCATTTCAAAGATTCTAGGGGGAGAAAGAGGTGACCGTTGCTGACAAGGGAAGTCAAGGACAGTATAAAACGAAGCCGAACGTAATGCTAGCATCTATTCCAAGAGGGCTTGCATTGGAAACAGGGATGTAATGTTGAGGCTCTATAAGGCGCTGGTCAGGCCACATTTGGAATATTGTGAGCAATTTTGGGCACCATATCTGAGGAAGGATGTGCTGGCTCTGGAGAGGGTCCAGGAATGATCCCAGGCATGAGTGGGTTAACCTATGATGAGCGTTTATCGGCACTGGGCCTGTACTCACTGGAGTTTAGAAAGATGTGGGGGAACCTCATAGAAACTTACAGAATAGTGAAAGGCTTGGATAGAGTGGATGTGGAGAGGATGTTTCCACTTGTGGGAGAGTCTAGGACTAGAGGTCATAGCCTCAGAATTAAAGGACATTCCTTTATGAAGGAGATGAGGAGGAATTTTGTTCATCAGAGTGTGGTGAATCTGTGGAAAACTTTGCCACAGAAGGCTGTGGAGGCCATCAGTGGATGGTTTTAAGGCAGAGATAGATAGATTCTTGATTAGTACGGATGTCGGGGATTATGGGGAGAAGGCAGGAGAATGAGGTTAGGAGGGAGAGATAGATCAGCCATGATTGAATGGCGAAGTAGACTTGATGGGCCAAATGGCCTTATTCTACTATTCCTTATGTCCTTGCACGGGGTCTTGCCGGAGGGGAATAGCACGGACGGCAGGGCAGAAGTGGCGTACCCTGGTATGCTGACGAGGGAGGGCTAGCATGCACGGCCGGGCCGAAAGGCCTACCCCGGGATGCCGCCGGCCTCCAGCTGGTTGGCCAGGGTGACGTCAGTGGACCATACGTCGTACTGCCAGTTACGCTGCCCCAGCACCCCACCCAGCACGGTGCCACTGTGGATGCCCACACGCATCGTCACCTCTGTACACGTCTTCTCACGTACCACCCTGTGGAAAACACACACGCGCACGCACGCACGCACACGCACAAACACACACGCACGCACCCACACGCACACGCACACACACGCACCGTGAGAGAGGGGGAGAGACCGGGGAGAGAGGGAGGGGGAGAGAAGGGGGAGGGGGGAAAGGGGGGGAGAGTGAGAGAGGGAGGGGGAGAGACAGAGAGAGAAGGTGGAGAGAAAGGGGGAGAGGGGTAGAGAGGGAGGGGGAGAGAGAGGGAGAAGGAGGGGGAGGGGGAAAGGGGGAGGGGGAGAGAGGAATGGGGAGGGAGAGGTAGAGGGAGAGGAGGGAGAGGGAAAGAGAGGGAGGGCAAGAGAAAGTGACGGTGAAGGGGACAGAGAGAGAGGGATAGACACAATGGGGGGTTTTACAGGAGGGGTACAGGGTGTGGGGGTGTGATTGTGCGGGCTGTGGGGGTGTGGGGTGTGGGGGTGCAGGGTGCGGGGGTGCAGGGGGTGCGGGGCTGCAGGGTGTGGGGGTGCGGGGTGTGGGGGTGCAGGGTGTGGGGGTGCAGGGTGTGGGGGTGCAGAGTGTGGGGGTGCAGAGTGTGGGGGTGCAGGGTGTGGGGGTGCAGGGTGGGGGGTGCAGGGTGCAGGGGGTGCAGGGTGTGGGGGTGAAGGGTGTGGGGGTGAAGGGTGTGGGGGTTCGGGGTGTGGGGATGCGGGGTGTGGGGGTGCGGGGTGTGGGTGTGCGGGGGTGCAGGGTGGGGGGGTGCAGGGTGCGGGGTGTGGGGGTGCGGGGTGTGGGGGTGCAGGGTGTGGGGGTATGAGGGTGTGGGGGTGCGGGGGTGCAGGGTGTGGGGGTTCAGGGTGTGGGGGTGCAGGGTGTGGGGGTGCAGGGTGTGGGTGTGCAGGGTGTGGGGGTGCAGGGTGTGGGGGTGCAGGGTGTGGGGGTGTGGGGGTGCAGGGTGTGGGGGTGCAGGGTGTGGGGGTGCAGGGTGTGGGGGGTGTGGGGGTGCAGGGTGTGGGGGTGCAGGGTGTGGGGGTGCAGAGTGCAGGGAGTGGGGGTGCAGAGTGGGGGGTGCAGGGTGCGGGGGTGCAGGGTGCGGGGGTGTGGGGGTGCAGGGTGTGGGGGTGCAGGGTGTGGGGGTGTGGGGGTGCAGGGTGTGGGGGTATGGGGGTGCAGGGTGTGGGGGTGCAGGGTGTGGGGGTGCAGAGTGCAGGGAGTGGGGGTGCAGAGTGGGGGGTGCAGGGTGCGGGGGTGCAGGGTGTGGGGGTGCAGGGTGTGGGGGTGCAGGGTGTGGGGGTGCTGGGTGTGGGGGTGCGGGGGTGCAGGGTGCAGGTTGTGGGGGTGCAGGGTGTGGGGGTGCAGGTTGTGGGGGTGCAGGGTGTGGGGGTGCAGGGTGTGGGGATGCAGGGTTGGGGGTGCAGAGTGCAGGGAGTGGGGGTGCAGAGTGGGGGGGTGCAGGGTGTGGGGGTGTGGGGGTGCAGGGTGCGGGGGTGCGGGGGTGCGGGCTTTGGGGGTGCGGGGTGTGGGGGTGCAGGGTGTGGGGGTGCGGGATGTGGGGGTGCGGGATGTGGGGGTGCGGGATGTGGGGGTGCAGGGTGGGGGGGTGCAGGGTGCAGGTTGTGGGGGTGCAGGGTGTGGGGGTGTGGGGGTGCAGGGTGTGGGGGTGCAGGGTGTGGGGGTGCAGAGTGCAGGGAGTGGGGGTGCAGAGTGGGGGGGTGCAGGGGTGCAGGGTGTGTGGGTGCAGTGTGTGGGGGTGCAGGGTGTGGGGGTGCTGGGTCTGGGGGTGCGGGGGTGTGGGGGTACAGGGTGCAGGTTGTGGGGGTGCAGGGTGTGGGGGTGCAGGGTGCAGGTTGTGGGGGTGCAGGGTGTGGGGGTGCAGAGTGCAGGGAGTGGGGGTGCAGAGTGGGGGGGTGCAGGGTGCAGGGTGTGGGGGTGCAGGGTGGGGGTGCAGGGTGGGGGTGCAGGGTGTGGGGGTGTGGGGGTGCAGGGTGTGGGGGTGCAGGGTGTGGGGGTGCAGGGTGTGGGGGTGCAGGGTGTGGGGGTGCTGGGTGTGGGGGTGCTGGGTGTGGGGGTGCTGGGTGTGGGGGTGCTGGGTGTGGGGGTACGGGGGTGTGGGGGTGCAGGGTATGGGGTGCAGGGTGTGGGGGTGCAGGGTGTGGGGGTGCTGGGTGTGGGGGTGCTGGGTGTGGGGGTGCAGGGTGCGCGGGTGCAGGGTGTGGGGGTGCAGGGTGCGCGGGTGCTGGGTGTGGGGATGCTGGGTGTGGGGATGCTGGGTGTGGGTGTGGGGGTGCTGGGTGCGCGGGTTCTGGGTGTGGGGGTGCAGGGTGTGGGGGTGCAGGGTGTGGGGGTGCAGGGTGTGGGGGTGCGGGATGTGGGGTTGCGGGATGTGGGGTTGCGGGGTGTGGGGGTGCAGGGTGTGGGGGTGCAGGGTGGGGGGGTGCAGGTTGTGGGGGTGCAGGGTGTGGGGGTGTGGGGGTGCAGGGTGTGGGGGTGCAGGTTGTGGGGGTGTGGGGTTGCGGGGTGTAGGGGGTGCAGGGTGGAGGGGTGCGGGTGCGGGGTGTGGGGGTGCAGGGTGGGGGGGTGCAGGGTGTGGGGGTGCAGGTTGTGGGGGTGCAGGGTGTGGGGGTGTGGGGGTGCAGGGTGTGGGGGTGCAGGGTGTGGGGGTGCAGGGTGTGGGGATGCGGGGATGTGGGGTTGTGGGGGTGTGGGGGTGCAGGGTGTGGGGGTGCGGGATGTGGGGTTGCGGGGTGTAGGGGGTGCAGGGTGGAGGGGTGCGGGGTGTGGGGGTGCGGGGTGTGGGGGTGCAGGGTGGGGGGGTGCAGGGTGGGGGGGTGCAGGTTGTGGGGGTGCAGGGTGTGGGGGTGCAGGGTGTGGGGGTGTGGGGGTGCAGGGTGTGGGGGTGCAGGGTGTGGGGGTGCAGGGTGTGGGGATGCGGGGGTGTGGGGTTGTGGGGGTGTGGGGTTGTGGGGGTGTGGGGGTGCAGGGTGTGGGGGTGTGGGGGTGCGGGGTGTGGGGGTGCAGGGTGTGGGGGTGCAGGGTGCAGGTTGTGGGGGTGCAGGGTGTGGGGGTGTGGGGTGCAGGGTGTGGGGGTGCAGGGTGTGGGGGTGCAGAGTGCAGGGAGTGGGGGTGCAGAGTGGGGGGGTGCAGGGTGCGGGGGTGCAGGGTGTGGGGGTGCAGGGTGTGGGGGTGCAGGGTGTGGGGGTGATGGGTCTGGGGGTGCGGGGGTGTGGGGGTACAGGGTGCAGGTTGTGGGGGTGCAGGGTGTGGGGGTGCAGGGTGCAGGTTGTGGGGATGCAGGGTGTGGGGGTGCAGAGTGCAGGGAGTGGGGGTGCAGAGTGGGGGGGGTGCAGGGTGTGGGGGTGCAGGGTGGGGGTGCAGGGTGTGGGGGTGTGGGGGTGCAGGGTGTGGGGGTGCAGGGTGTGGGGGTGCAGGGTGTGGGGGTGCAGGGTGTGGGGGTGCAGGGTGTGGGGGTGCTGGGTGTGGGGGTGCTGGGTGTGGGGGTGTTGGGTGTGAGGGTGCTGGGTGTGGGGGTGCTGGGTGTGGGGGTACGGGGGTGTGGGGGTGCAGGGTGTGGGGGTGCAGGGTGTGGGGGTGCAGGGTGTGGGGGTGCGGGATGTGGGGTTGCGGGGTGTAGGGGGTGCAGGGTGTGGGGGTGCTGGGTGGGGGGGTGCAGGGTGGGGGTTGCAGGGTGGGGGGGTGCAGGTTGTGGGGGTGCAGGGTGTGGGGGTGTGGGGGTGCAGGGTGTGGGGGTGCAGGGTGTGGGGGTGTGGGGGTGCAGGGTGTGGGGATGCGGGGGTGTGGGGTTGTGGGGGTGCAGGGTGTGGGGGTGTGGGGGTGCGGGGTGTGGGGGTGCAGGGTGTGGGGGTGCAGGGTGCAGGTTGTGGGGGTGCAGGGTGTGGGGGTGCAGGGTGTGGGGGTGCAGGGTGTGGGGGTGCAGAGTGCAGGGAGTGGGGGTGCAGGGTGTGGGGTGCAGGGTGTGGGGGTGCAGGGTCTGGGGGTGCGGGGGTGTGGGGGTACAGGGTGCAGGTTGTGGGGGTGCAGGGTGTGGGGGTGCAGGGTGCAGGTTGTGGGGGTGCAGGGTGTGGGGGTGCAGAGTGCAGGGAGTGGGGGTGCAGAGTGGGGGGATGCAGGGTGTGGGGGTGCAGGGTGGGGGTGCAGGGTGTGGGGGTGTGGGGGTGCAGGGTATGGGGGTGCAGGGTGTGGGGGTGCAGGGTGTGGGGGTGCAGGGTGTGGGGGTGCTGGGTCTGGGGGTGCTGGGTGTGCTGGGTGTGGGGGTGCTGGGTGTGGGGGTGCGGGGTGTGGGGGTACGGGGGTGTGGGGGTACAGGGGTGTGGGGTGCAGGGTGTGGGGGTGCAGGGTGTGGGGGTGGGGATGCTGGGTGTGGGTGTGGGGGTGCTGGGTGTGGGGGTGCTGGGTGCGCGGGTTCTGGGTGTGGGGGTGCAGGGTGCGCGGGTGCAGGGTGCGGGGGTGCAGGGTGGGGGGGTGCAGGGTGCGGGGGTGCAGGGTGTGGGGGTGCAGGGTGCGGGGGTGCAGGGTGCAGGGTTGCAGGGTGCGGGGGTGCAGGTTGCGGGGGTGCAGGGTGCGAGGGCGGTGGGTGCGGGGCTGCGGGTGGGGTGTGCAGGGTGTGCGGGTGCAGGGTGTGCGGGTGCAGGGGTGCAGGGTGCGGGGGTGCAGGGTGCGGGTTGCAGGGTGTGAGGTTGCGGGGGTGCAGGGTGCGGGGGTGCGGGGTGCGGGGGTGCGGGGTGGGGGGGTGCGGGGTGTGGGGGTGCTGCGTGTGGGGGTGCAGGGTGTGGGGGTGTGGAGTGTGGGGTTGCGGGGTGTAGGGGGTGCAGGGTGGGGGGGTGCGGGGGTGCGGGGTGTGGGGGTGCGGGGTGTGGGGGTGCAGGGTGGGGGGGTGCAGGTTGTGGGGGTGCAGGGTGTGGGGGTGCAGGGTGTGGGGGTGCAGGGTGTGGGGGTGCAGGGTGTGGGGGTGTGGGGGTGCAGGGTGTGGGGATGCAGGGTGTGGGGGTGCAGGGTGTGGGGGTGCAGGGTGTGGGGGTGCAGGGTGTGGGGGTGCAGGGTGCAGGTTGTGGGGGTGCAGGGTGTGGGGGTGCAGGGTGTGGGTGTGCAGGGTGTGGGGGTGCAGAGTGCAGGGAGTGGGGGTGCAGAGTGGGGGGGTGCAGGGTGCGGGGTGCAGGGTGTGGGGGTGCAGGGTGTGGGGGTGCTGGGTCTGGGGGTGCGGGGGTGTGGGGGTGCAGGGTGCAGGTTGTGGGGGTGCAGGGTGTGGGGGTGCAGGGTGCAGGTTGTGGGGGTGCAGGGTGTGGGGGTGCAGAGTGCAGGGAGTGGGGGTGCAGAGTGGGGGAGTGCAGAGTGGGGGGGTGCAGGGTACAGGGTGTGGGGGTGCAGGGTGTGGGGGTGTGGGGGTGCAGGGTGTGGGGGTGCAGGGTGTGGGGGTGCAGGGTGTGGGGGTGCAGGGTGTGGGGGTGCTGGGTGTGGGGGTGCTGGGTGTGGGGGTGTGGGGTTGCAGGGTGTGGGGGTGCAGGGTGTGGGGGTGCAGGGTGTGGGGGTGCAGGGTGTGGGGGTGCTGGGTGTGGGGATGCTGGGTGTGGGGATGCTGGGGTGCTGGGTGTGGGGGTGCTGGGTGCGCGGGTTCTGGGTGTGGGGGTGCAGGGTGCGCGGGTGCAGGGTGCGGGGGTGCAGGGTGCGGGGGTGCAGGGTGGGGGGGTGCAGGGTGCGGGGGTGCAGGGTGCGGGGGTGCGGGGTTGCAGGGTGCGGGGGTGCAGGTTGCGGGGGTGCAGGGTACGGGGGTGCAGGGTACGGGGGTGCAGGGTGTTGGGGTGCAGGGTGCGGGGGTGCTGGGTGCGGGGGTGCGGGGCTGCGGGTGGGGTGTGCAGGGTGTGCGCGTGCAGGGTGTGCGGGTGCAGGGTGCGGGGGTGCAGGGTGCGGGGGTGCAGGGTGTGAGGTTGCGGGGGTGCGGGGTGCGGGGGTGCGGGGTGCGGGGTGTGGGGGTGCGGGGGTGCTGCGTGTGGGGGTGCTGCGTGTGGGGGTGCTGCGTGTGGGGGTGCTGCGTGTTGGGGTGCAGGGTGTGGGGGTGCAGAGTGTGAGAGTGGGGGTGCAGGGTGTGGGGGTGCAGAGTGTGGGGGTGCAGGGGTGCGGGTGTGTGGGGGTGCTGGGTGTGGGGGTGCAGGGTGTGGGGGTGCTGGGTGTGGGGGTGCTGGGTGTGGGGGTGCTGGGTGTGGGGGTGCTGGGTGTGGGGGTGCTGGGTGCGGGGGTGCAGGGTGTGGGGGTGCAGGGTGTGGGGGTGCAATGTGTGGGGATGTGGGTGTGGGGGTGTGGGGGTGCAGGGTGTGGGGGTGCAGGGTGTGGGGGTGCAGGGTGCGGGGGTGCAGGGTGCGGGGGTGCAGGGTGTGGGGGTGCAGAGTGCAGGGAGTGGGGGTGCAGAGTGGGGGGGTGCAGGGTGCGGGGTGCAGGGTGTGGGGGTGCAGGGTGTGGGGGTGCTGGGTCTGGGGGTGCGGGGGTGTGGGGGTGCAGGGTGCAGGTTGTGGGGGTGCAGGGTGTGGGGGTGCAGGGTGCAGGTTGTGGGGGTGCAGGGTGTGGGGGTGCAGAGTGCAGGGAGTGGGGGTGCAGAGTGGGGGAGTGCAGAGTGGGGGGGTGCAGGGTGCAGGGTGTGGGGGTGCAGGGTGTGGGGGTGTGGGGGTGTAGGGTGTGGGGGTGCAGGGTGTGGGGGTGCAGGGTGTGGGGGTGCAGGGTGTGGGGGTGCTGGGTGTGGGGGTGCTGGGTGTGGGGGTGTGGGGTTGCAGGGTGTGGGGGTGCAGGGTGTGGGGGTGCAGGGTGTGGGGGTGCAGGGTGTGGGGGTGCAGGGTGTGGGGGTGCTGGGTGTGGGGATGCTGGGTGTGGGGATGCTGGGGTGCTGGGTGTGGGGGTGCTGGGTGCGCGGGTTCTGGGTGTGGGGGTGCAGGGTGCGCGGGTGCAGGGTGCGGGGGTGCAGGGTGCGGGGGTGCAGGGTGGGGGGGTGCAGGGTGCGGGGGTGCAGGGTGCGGGGGTGCAGGGTGCGGGGGTGCGGGGTTGCAGGGTGCGGGGGTGCAGGTTGCGGGGGTGCAGGGTACGGGGGTGCAGGGTGTTGGGGTGCAGGGTGCGGGGGTGCTGGGTGCGGGGGTGCGGGTGCGGGGCTGCGGGTGGGGTGTGCAGGGTGTGCGGGTGCAGGGTGTGCGGGTGCAGGGTGCGGGGGTGCAGGGCGCGGGGGTGCAGGGTGTGAGGTTGCGGGGGTGCGGGGTGCGGGGGTGCGGGGTGCGGGGTGTGGGGGTGCGGGGGTGCTGCGTGTGGGGGTGCTGCGTGTGGGGGTGCTGCGTGTGGGGGTGCTGCGTGTGGGGGTGCTGCGTGTTGGGGTGCAGGGTGTGGGGGTGCAGAGTGTGAGAGTGGGGGTGCAGGGTGTGGGGGTGCAGAGTGTGGGGGTGCAGGGGTGCGGGTGTGTGGGGGTGCTGGGTGTGGGGGTGCAGGGTGTGGGGGTGCTGGGTGTGGGGGTGCTGGGTGTGGGGGTGCTGGGTGTGGGGGTGCTGGGTGTGGGGGTGCAGGGTGTGGGGGTGCAGGGTGTGGGGGTGCAATGTGTGGGGATGTGGGTGTGGGGGTGCAGGGTGTGGGGGTGCAGGGTGTGGGGGTGCAGGGTGCGGGGGTGCAGGGTGCGGGGGTGCAGGGTGCGGGGGTGCAGGGTGCGGGGGTGCAGGGTGCGGGGGTGCGGGTGTGGGCGTGTGGGGGTGCAGGGTGTGGGGGTGCAGGGTGTGGGGGTGCAGGCTGCGGGGGTGCAGGCTGCGGGGGTGCAGGGTGTGGGGGTGCAGGTTGTGGGGGTGCAGGGTGTGGGGGTGCAGGGTGTGGGGGTGCAGGGTGTGGGGGTGCAGGGTGCGGGGGTGCTGGGTGTGGGGGTGCGGGGGTGCAGGAGGGGGTACAGGGGGGTGTGTACTCACGAGATGGCCTCCACCATGGCCAGCCCCATGTGTATGGAGCAGACAGCGTGATCGTCCCTGGTGTCGGGCAGCCCACAGATACAGTAGTAACAGTCGCCCAGGATCTTGATACGTAGCTGGTGGTACAGCTGTCAACACAGACAGCACGCCTCCACACGTCACGCCTCCACACGCCACGTCACGGAACACCCCACACGCCTCGCCAAGCCATGCCATGCTACATCATGTCAGGGACCTTGCCCCCCACCCCCAGTAGCAACAGTCACCCAGGATCTTCTTGTGTCGCTGGTGGTACCACTGGTAGGCAGTGCAGCGTTGGTTCACGAGATTGAACCCTGGGATGCCGGGACTATCACATGAGGAAAGATTGCAAAGACTAGGCTTGTATTCACTGGAGTTTAGAAGGATGAGGAGGGATCTTATAGAAACATATAAAATTATAAAAGGACTTAGGCCAGTTGGAAAAATGGGCTGAAAGATGGCAGATGGAGTTTAATGCTGATAAATGTGAGGTGCTACACCTTGGCAGGACAAATCAAAATAGGACGTACATTGTAAACGGTAGGGAATTGAAGAATACAGTTGAACAGAGGGATCTGGGAATAACCGTGCATAGTTCCTTGAAGGTGGAATCTCATATAGATAGGGTGGTAAAGAAAGCTTTTGGTATGCTAGCCTTTATAAATCAGAGCATTGAGTATAGAAGCTGGGATGTAATGTTAAAATTGTACAAGGCATTGGTGAGACCAAATCTGGAGTATGGTGTACAATTTTGGTCGCCCAATTATAGGAAGGATGTCAACAAAATAGAGAGGGTACAGAGGCGATTTACTCGAATGTTGCCTGGGTTTCAACAGCTAAGTTACAGAGATAGGTTGAATAAGTTAGGTCTTTATTCTCTGGAGCGCAGAAGGTTAAGGGGGGACTTGATAGAGGTCTTTAAAATGATGAGAGGGATAGACAGAGTTGATGTGGACAAGCTTTTCCCTTTGAGAATTGGGAAGTTTCAAACAAGAGGACATGACTTTAGAATTAAGGGACAGAGGTTTAGGGGTAACATGAGGGGGAACTTCTTTACTCAGAGAGTGGTAGCGGTGTGGAATGAGCTTCCAGTGGAAGTGGTGGCGGCAGGTTCGTTGGTAACATTTAAAAATAAATTGGATAGGCATATGGACGAGAAGGGTATGGAGGGTTATGGTATGAGTGCAGGCAGGTGGGACTAAGGGAAAAATGTTGTTCGGCACGGACTTGAAGGGCCGAGATGGCCTGTTTCCGTGCTGTAATTGTTATATGGATTATATGGATTATATGGACTGGACAAGCTAGATGCAGGAAAAATGTTCCCAATGTTGGGTGAGTCCAGAACCAGGGGCCACTGTCTTAGAATAAAGGGGAGGCCATTTAAGACTGAGGTGAGAAAATACTTTTTCACCTAGGGAGTTGTGAATTTATGGAATTTCCTGCCACAGAGGGCAGTGGAGGCCAAATCACTGGATGGATTTAAGAGAGAGTTAGATAGAGCTCTGGGGGCTAGTGGAGTCAATGGATATGGGGAGAAGGCAGGCACGGGTTATGGGTCATGATCACAATAAATGGCACTATTGTCCTGCACCTATTTTCTATGGTCAACACAGACACGACACACCACAACACCCATGGTCCATGTGCCATCCCTCCCCCTCCCCATGGATCTCACGCCCCCCCCTCCCCCCTCCCTCACTCACGGCTGCCAGTCTGTCGAAGCCGGCGAAGAGCTGGTTGAGCAGTTTGACCAGTTGCTGGGCCGAGCAGCTGGACGACAGCTGCGTGAAGCCGACTATGTCCGCAAACAGGATGCTGGTGGTGTGGGGAGAGGGTCACCCCGTGGAAATACACCCCCTCACACCCACCCATCACTCCCCCCTCACACCCCTTCCCCACTGTTACAGCCCTCTACAAACTGCCCACGCAACACCCCTTCCCCACCCCTCCATCACTCCTCCCCCACGGATCACCCCTCCCCAATGCATCACCCCTCCCCCATGTATCATCCCTCCCCCACCGATCACCCCTCCCCACCCCCACCCATCACCCACCCCTCATCCCCTCCCCCACCCATCACGCCACCCCATCCCATCACCCCACCCCATCCCATCACCCCACCCATCACCCACCCCTCATCCCCTCCCACCCCTTCCCCATCCCACTGGGGGTGAGTGAGGCCTGGCATCTAGGACAGAGGTCGGCAACCTACGGGCCCACGGGCCGGATCCGGCCCCTAACCCGAAATCATGCAGCCCTCTCTCGAGTTAAAAAAAAATCAAACTTGTGGTAAGTACATAGAATGTACGTAGCGGCTACGTCGGAGCTCGTGGACGTCTCGTAGCGGCTTGCAATGCTAACGGCAGGTACTCGGGAAACGCGGTAACTCGTGATGTTTTTTCAGCACTGTGAAAATGTCCACGAGAGCCCCGAGTACCTACGAGCCGCCATTACCGTAATCTCCGAGTTCGAATCTGGGGAAACTAGGGAGAGCTGTTGAATTACCTCGTACAGTGGGACAGGCCCTTTACAGCCAGTCCCGGGGCTTGCAGGCGACCTGGTCCCAAACCGTCCCCCCCCCCCCCCCGGCAGTGCCCACCTGACCCGCTCGTGTCTGTACATGTACATGGTGTTGAACTGCTGCAGCTCCTTTGACTCCTTGTCCTTCTTCATGTCATTCAACATCTCATCCGCGATGTGCCTCGGCAAGATGGACAGTAGCAGCCGCTCCTGCTCGCGGAGAGGGAGAGACAGAGGGAGAAAGGGGGAGTGAAAGAGGTGAGAGAGAGGGAGATGAGAGGTCCGGGTCTCAACCCAGTGTCCTGTGTCTGAGCCCCAGTGTCTGAGCCAGTGTCCAGTGTCTGAGCCAGTGCCTGTGATGAACCAGTGGAGCCAGATGTCTGAGCCAGTGTCCAGTGCATGGCGCAGGCTGAAGGTGGTCGGAGTGTTCCCGGCGTTCCCGTCTGTGCCGAGACTGCAGTTGTGGCAGCAAAACAAAGGGCGCAGTGGGAATATTTACAGAGCAACACAATTTCACAAATCAGCCGTTAATGAGGCAGAATCGTGTCTCTGGTGTAAAGCAAATAAATGATGTGTGACTGGGGCCCACGAGGCCACTCTGTTACCACAGTAATTCACTGCTGTCTGCCTCAAATCTTCCCTCGGCCACCGTTTGATGGGGCAGCGGACAGGGAGCGTCACTCTGTTTCGGAGAACGTGCAAACTCCACACAGACGGCACCTGAGGTCAGGGTTGCACCCGGGTGTCTAGTGCTGTGGCGCAGCAGGGGGCTGGGACACCCCCACCGAGAGGTGAGCGAGTAGAGGGAGCTGGAGACGCTGAGAGCGAGGAGCGAGGAGCAAGGAGGAGGGTGTGTCGGGGTGAAGCTCCAGCGCCTTCAGGGCGGCTACAGCAGCCAGAGCCGGGACACAGAGATGAGATGCCCGGGCGAGGAGAGGAGAGGGACATTGGTTTGTGGGAACTGCAGCAGTACATCGAGCGCACGAGCCGACCTAACTTTAGACTTTGATTAACGGCACCAAAACATGGCGGCCGGTGCCCGCATGTGTAATATATGCAAAAATGCATTTAATTTTAGTTGCATATGTGACAAATAAATGCATCATTGAATATTGACAACCTGCTGCACCACTGTCTCGTCATAAATTAATCTGAAGCCACATTTGGATGAAGGGATTCAAAGTAACTTTAGCAAATTTGCAGATTACACAAAGCTAGGTGGCAGTGTGAACTATGAGAAGGATGCTATGAGAATGCAGGGTGACTTGGACAGGTTGGGTGAGTGGGCAGATGCATGGCAGATGAAGTTTAATGTGGCAAGTTGGGAAAAGGGGGAGTACAACGGGATCTGGGGGTCCTTGTTCATCAGCCTATGAAAGTAAGCATGCAGGTACAGCAGGCAGTGAAGAAAGCGAATGGCATGTTGGCCTTTATCACAAGAGGAATCAAATATAGAAGCAAAGAGGTCCTTCTGCAGTTGTACAGAGCCCTAGTGAGACCATACCTGGAGTATTGTATGCAGTTTTGGTTCCCTAATTTAACCATATAACCATATAACAATTACAGCACGGAAACAGGCCATCTCGGCCCTTCAAGTCCGTGCCGAACAACTTTTTTCCCTTAGTCCCACCTGCCTGCACTCATACCATAACCCTCCATACCCTTCTCATCCATATGCCTATCCAATTTAATTTGAGGAAGGACATTCTTGCTATTAAGGGAGTGCAGCATAGGTTCACAAGGTTAATTCCCAGGATGGCGGGACTGTCATACGCTGAGAGAATGGAGCAGCTGGGTTTGTACACTCTGGAGTTTAGAAGGATGAGAGGGAATCTCATTGAAACATATAAGATTGTTAAGGGTTTGGACACGCTAGAGGCAGGAAACTTGTTCCCGATGTTGGGGGAGTTCAGAACCAGGGGCCACAGTTTAAGAATAAGGAGTAAGCCATTTAGAACGGAGACGAGGAAACACTTTTTCTCACAGAGTTGTGAGTCTGTGGAATTCTCTGCCTCAGAGGGTGATGGAGGCATGTTCTCATGATGCTTTCAAGAGAGAGTTAGATAGAGCTCTTAAAATAGCGGAGTCAGGGGATATGGGGAGAAGGCAGGAACGGGGTGCTTATTGGGGATGATCAGCCATGATCACATTGAATGGCAGTGCTGGCTCGAAGGGCCGAATGGCCTACTCCGAACCCATTGTCTATTATCTATTTGCCAAACAGTTTTGAGGTACCGCAGCACTTGGCAGGCACCGCCAAGTGCTGCGGTTAAGTAGTATTGTGTAGGAAGGAACTGCTTTAAACCGAAGATAGAATCAAGAAGCTGCAGCAACTGAGGTAGCATCTCTGGCCTGAAGAAATGTCTGGACCCGAAACGTCACCCGTTCCTTCTCTCCAGAAATGCTGCCCATCCCGCTGAGTTACTCCAGCTTTTTGTGTCTGTCTGCCAGAGGAGGTAGTTGAGGCTGGGACTATCCCAGCGTTTGAGGAACATTTAGATGGGTACATGGATAGGATAGTTTTGGAGGGATGTGGGCCAAACTCAGACAGGGTGGGACTGGTGTAGACGGGACATTGTTAGCCGGTGTGGGCAAGTTGAGCTGAAGGGCCTGTTTCCACACTGTATGACTGGGTCCCACGCTCCCTCCCCCCACCCCTCACCTGCTGCTGACTCTGCTCCTCCAGGTTGAGTTTGACCTCGAGGGACTGGCGAGCTTCCAGGAAGGCTTTGCGATGCTTGCGGTCGGCCATGTAGTGAGACATGACCCCCACCATGATGGCGCACACATACAGGCAGATGTTGGCCGGCAGCTGCAAGAGAACAACATCAAACACGCGCTCACTAGCAGGGCCACAACTTCTCACCACCACTGTGACACGCTCACAATCATACAGTCAGACAGCAGGGAAACAGGCCTTTCGGCCCATCTCCTCCATGCCAAACAAGCTGGCATTCTGGCTTAGCCCTGTTTGCCTGCATACTAACTCCTAGATTCCCTTCCTAGGCACACATTCTCTCCAATTGTCCTTTGTAAAGGTGTAATCATATTAGTATTTAGTATTTGGCATGTGTACCAGGATACGAGGCAAGGTAAAGGGAAATCCCAAGAGATTCTGCAGATATATTTGGTGTAAATGTGTGGCTAGGGAGAGAATAGGTCCTCGTGAACGTCAGTATGGCTGTCTATGTTTAGCTCAGTTTTGTTTACAGATACAGCATGGAAACAGGCCCTTCGACCCACTAGGTCCATGCTGACCATCGTTCCCCATACACTAGTTTTATTTTATTACAGTTTCGGATACTACACATTATGGGTAATTTACAGAAGCCAATTAACCTACAAAACTGCACGTCTTTGGAATGTGGGAGGGAACCAGAGCACCCGGAGAAAACCCACGTGGTCACAGGGAGAAGGTGCAAATTCCACACTGACAACAGATAGTCAGGAACAGGTACAAAGGTTGGCACATCATGATAGCGCTGTGCACGTCCCAGCCTATCCAACCTCTCCCTGCAAGCTCACAAGCCCAGTTAACATCCTAGTGTTGGACACACAATGCTAGAGTAACTCAGTGGGACAGAGATGCAGCATCTCTTGAGAGAAGGAATAGTAAGATTGAACGAGAACTTACCAAGTTTGAAGGTTGATCTTTATTTCATGAGGAGTTGCGGTGAGGGATTTCGTGAAGAGCCCGCCGGCACGCATGCGCGACATTCTTCAAAGCAGCGGTGTGGAATCACAGAAACAACAACAGAAATGACTTGGCATAGTAAGATTTAAAGAGACTCTGATTACCAGCTGAAGATGATCGAGGGTTGGGAGCGGAGGGCACGAAATCCCTCACCGCAACTCCTCATGAAATAAAGATCAACCTTCAAACTTGGTAAGTTCTCGTTCAATCTTACTATTTCATTTCGGAGTCACGTGAGTGACTTCGTGAAGACTTCAAAGCTTCTGTGATTACACGCCCTGGACAACGTCCATGCGGACACACCACTAGCAAGGATGGATTGGAGTAAACAAGTTGATGAAACGAGGTTATACTGAAACACAAAGAAGATTTATTAATAATACAACAAATAACGCCCTTTTAATCAGGGACATCCCCACGTTCACACCCGGCGTTCAGCACGGCCTCTGCAAACTGAAGGGGAGCAGCAACAGGCTTATTATAGAAACGCTGGAACACAGCTTCATTCGCCCATCCTGCTGTGGCGAGGATATGGTCCATGGGTACCTCCATGACCCTCGCCGCCGACGTAGATGCAGCCCTGGTGGAGTGGGATTTAAACACATTAGTGTCAATACCTGCCTTAGCCAGGACGATCCGGAGCCACCTGGAGATCGTCTGGACTGTCACTCGATGGTGAGGTCGTTTGTGAGTGACAAGCAGGTACAACTCCATTCCTCTGATGCTCCTCGTCACCTTGATGTAGTAACGGATGTGAGTGGCTAAACATAGCCGAGCATCTGCAGGGTATGCCGGGAACTTCAGCTGCAGCCCTGTGCACCCAGGTCTATGCTGCTTAAGTAGCTCATCGATGAAAAAGACTACTTCTCCAGGGGTCGACGTCATCCTGTCAATACGTAGTTTGTGGAGCGTCTGAACCCGCTGTGCTGAAGTCAGCGCTAGTAACATCACCAATTTCATAGTGAGTTGGTCCAGCTGTAACCCTTCCATGGGTGACCACGACCTGAGCAGGGTAAGCACATCCCTGACATCCCAGGTGATGTTGTAGCGTGGTGTAGGCGGATTGAGATTAAATATTCCCCGCATAAGCCTGGACACTAGCCTGTTTGATCCAACCTCGATGTTGAGGTAGAATGATAGCGCACTCCTGGCGCTGTTGATGGCACTATAACTCAAGTGCTCATCATGGTGCAACCCCGCGAGGAATTCCAGGACGTCGGCTATGGAGACATCGTCATAGGTGATGTGAGAGCGACTGCAGTAGGCTTCCCACTTGGTGATGTGGGAGAGATATCTCCGCCTGGTTGACTCTCGACAGGATGCTCCAATGGTGTTCATGGTCCGGGTGGTAAGGCCATACTGCATCCATGGCCTGGTCAGAACCTGCAAGCCAGTAATTTTAAATAGGCATGGCAGGGGTGTAACTCCCCTGAGACAGGGTGAGAAACCACATGCGGGCAACCCTCTAGAGGGACCCAAGGTTGACTAATCATGTCAGAGACCACCGGATACCAAGGCTGTGTAGGCCAGTCGGGTATGACAAGAATGCCTCTGGCAGAATCCATCCTGATTTTTTGTAATACCCGACTGATGAGGCAAAACGGGGGGAATGCATAGAAAAACCACTTCCCCCAGTCTAGCGAGAATGCATCAATCGCTAATGCCCCAGGGTCTGGTTCCCATGAAACATATGTCGGTACCTGATGGTTCAACCGGGACGCAAAAAGGTCGATATCCGGTTGGCCAAATTTGGCTGTAATTTGGGCAAATATTTGAGGATGCAGCATCCACTCAATACTATCATTGAATTTGCGTGACCTGGTGTCTGCCACAGTATTAAGCCTACCTGGCAAATAGGTGGCTGAAATCCAAATATCTCGATTAATACACCAGCACCAAATAGTATTAGCCAATTTGTCACAAGAGACTGACCTGGTACCGCCCATATGGTTTAAATATGCCACCGCTGTGGTGTTGTCTATTTGGAGACGGACATGAGTGCCACTAAGATGAGCACAATATGCCCGCAGTCCGTGAAATGCGGCAAGCAGCTCCAAATAGTTAATCCCTTGTACTAGCAACATGCTAGCTTCAAGGGGATCCCACCTGCCTCCACAACTAGAAGAGCTGTCCGCAGCTCCCCAGCCTAGAGAGCTTGCGTCAGTTTGCAAATATACCACCGGATTGGGCACAACAATGGGTTTGAATGCCCTGCCAATATTGGACACCCACCATTGGAGCTCAACCTTAGCATCAGAAGGCAGCTCCATAGGTCTGTCAAAATGACCAGCGTTCTTTTTTAACGCAATAATTTTGGCCCTTTGCAGGTTTTGATAATGTAAAGGCCCAAACCGGGCTGCCGGAAATAAAGCTATGATTTTCCCAATTATCTTAGCTGTATGCCGAATAGATGGTATACTGGCGGATGCGAGATCCTGACATGCAAGGGAGACATCCTCCACCTTGTGAAATGGAATGGTGGCCCTCATTTGAATAGAGTCCACCGTGAAACCCAAATAATCCATAACCTGGGATGGGTGAAACTTCGATTTTTCTGGATGAACTATAAACCCTAGTTGCTGAAATATAGTAACAGTTGCTAAAACAGCGCTTTCAGCTGCTTCCAGAGTATTGCCAATAATCAGAATATCATCCAAATAAGCCATGACAATATGATGTTCTATGCGTAATTTGGCCATAATAGGTTTAAGTAATTTAGTAAAGAGCCTAGGGGCAGTAGTAAGCCCATTTGGTAAGGCTCGATATTGCCAGAGCTGATCCATCCAGACAAATTTCAAAAATTTCCGGTGATGTTTCCGGATGGACACTGAATAGTATGCATCTTTTAAATCAATACATGCCATAAAGCAACCATGCGAAATCAGTGATTTGGCTGTCTCAAAAGTGTCCATTTTGAAATGTGTATATGTTACAAAGGTATTCAACTGGGTCAAATCAATAATCACCCGACAACCTCCATCCTTTTTTGGTCTAGTAAATATATTGGAGACGAATTCAATGGGCTCGTGAATAGTTTTCTCTATCACGCCTTTTTGTTCCAAACGAAAAATTTCAGCCGTGCCTGCTGCCTGCTCAATAGCAGACAGCGTAAACTTCCGTTTAGGCATATGCTGGGATGGAGGAATTTTGCCGTCAATAAATTCAATAGAATGACCCCGAACATTTTGTAACACAAATTTATCCGAAGTAACTGATACCCAAGCTTTAGCAAAGAACCGGAGTCGCCCTCCCACATGTGAAATTAAAGGGGCAGGGGAAAGAAACCCAGACCGCCTTACCTCCATGGTCACCGGCGGTCCCTGACATGCTTGGGTGGCCGAGGAGGTGCTGGGTTGGGCTGACGATAAGATGGCTTCATCTTCCACTGGGGTCGCTGTGTGCCTGACCCTAAAAAAGACCGCTGCTGCTGGCCCTGTTGGTAGTAGTGCTGAGTAGTAGCATATGGTCTTGATGCTGATGCGACCGGACCTCGCGGTCGAGCAGGGGGAGCTTTTGGCACCATCGGTCTGGGGGCGATCTGAGATCGCATAAGTCCCACCGTTTTGGCTACCTCGTCCAGCTCCTTGACCCTCTTCGGAAGGTCTTCCCCGAAGAGTTGTCGGGGCGGTGGGGGCGGCGGTGGCTTACACAACCCTGCAAATTTTGGGTTGATAGACGGACGGATGCTGTTCTTCCGGAAATCGTTGATTTCATGTTGGGTGGCACATAATAGTGCTAACGCATCCTCCTGATCCAATGACAGGTCCGTTCCATCGACCGACCGCGCAAAGGCGGTAATACCGGCCGTGAGGAGTTTGAGGATCCGCTGGAGTTTAACCTCCTGATGGCGGACAGCCACGCCGATGTTGCCCCATATGGGCGTATTGACCAGTGGCACGTTGAGGGCATTACAGTTGGACGGGGCCTTGTGGCGCTGAGTGGCCTGTGAGAGTACTTCCTCCTGCAACCGATGATTTGTGAGAAAGTCCACTGTTGCTGCCAGCTTTGGCTGGAGCGGAAGTCCAGTTGTAATTGGTGCAGCAAATTTGGCTGCCACGTCCAGTAACTCAGCTGTCGGTGGCTCCGACGGTGTTGGGGTGGGGTCAAACCCTTCTTCCCCTTGTGGCTCGCTGATGAGAGAAACCGGCGAGGCGGCCCTGTGCCGGACGATATCCGTGGGTGCGTACTGCTGTTGATTATGGAGTACCAGCTCCAGCAGCCGCTCGATGCGGTCAATACGCCCCCCCATCCTGAACACTCGGATGGTCGGAGTCCTCCGGCTCAGAAAACATGCCGGGGCTCCTATCATCGGCCCGCACCTCAGAGAAGTGATCTCGGTGCCGGAATGGATCGCTTTCGGCCGCCGCAGCGAAACCGTGCGAGTCCCGTGCGGGCAGGGTGTCCAACCGCCTCTTCTTGGCAGGAGTAGAAGCCGTTGCCACAAAGGGCCCTGACGGCTTGGGGTCGACTCCAGCAGAAGCATGGAGCGACGCCCGCACAGGCTTGCCGGCTGTCCGCATTTCGGACGGTGCCGACGCATGGTCTCGTCCTCCCATCCATGGGGGACTCGGCGACCGAGGCGGGACCGTACCCAAGCCCCCCGTCCCGGCGGCGGGGGTTGGGAGTTGGGTAGCAGACCTTAACGACCCAGGTCCCGCCGTTGCACCAGACCGCTCCATGGCGGCTGGTGGAGCCTTGGCCCGGACCGGGTTAGGCTTACGGGCGCCTCTGCTGCCTTTTAATGAAGGGCTAGCGGAGGGGGGTCGGGCCGCAGCACGAAACCCCTTCCCCGTTGTCGCCAAAGGCGAACTTGTGGCAGGGTCCACCCTTTCAGGAGGCACCCCGACGTCCTCCTCCACGCACTCCTCCTCGGAGCTGTGGCGACTCAGCGGGTCCCGACCTGCAGCAGCAGACGGCAATGACTTCCCCGCCTTCTTCCCGGCCCCAGGTGGAAACGATGAGGGCGCCGGGCCACGACTTCTTCGTCCAGACATTCTGAACACTCCAATCCGCACCCTTGCTGAAAGACAAAACCGACAGCAAGGGCCAACCAACTTAAGGTTAGTTTAACTTACCTAAGCGGCTCCTTTTGAAGGGCTGGCGAGGAGCGCGCCCCACCGCCAGCTGTCGGCAGCAATGCGTTGCGACGATATGTCGCGCATGCGTGCCGGCGGGCTCTTCACGAAGTCACTCACGTGACTCCGAAATGAAATGGGTGACTCTGTAGCAGAGTGAGCAGGACTGCACACGGTGTGGTGTGTGGTCTCACTGACACTGCCCAATCTCACACCATGTTGGACACTTGCTGCTCTCCTCTCTGCACCAGAGTGGATGACTTGTGCTCCTCCACATGACGCCTCACTGGCCATCCCCTCACCCACCCACTCAGCCCGTCCACATCCCCCTGAGGCCTCTTCACATCCGTCTCCCTTCCCACATGACGAGGCCACTCAGCCCCTCGAGCCTGTCCTGCCACTCAGTGCTCATGCCTCAATCTTGCAAATACTTATCTATCACCACCTTGAATCCATCCATTGACCCAGCCTCCAACATCCCCAGGGGCAGTGTGTTACAGGTGCTCACCAACGTCAGAGAGAAGGTTCTGTCTATTCTGCTGGCAAGACCAAGGACCAGTCCCACCCTGGTCACTCCATCTACACCTCACGCTGCCTCGGCAAGGCCAGCAGCATTACCAAGGACCAGTCTCACCCCAGTCACTCCCTCTTCTCACCTCTCCCATCAGGCAAGAGGTATTGAAGTGTGTAAACGCACACCTTCAGGTTCAGGTTTTTAAGAAGGAACTGCAGATGCTGGAGATTTGAAGAAGGGTTTCAGCCCGAAACGTTGCTTATTTCCTTCGCTCCATAGATGCTGCCTCACCCGTGGAGTTTCTCCAGCATTTTTGTCTACCTTCAGGTTCAGGGACAGTTTCTTCCCAGCTGTTATCAAGCAACAGAAGCTTTTCACTGTACCTTGGTACACATGATAATAAACTAATGGTAACAGGTCGACCAGAAACGTCGCCCATTCCTTCTCTCCATAGATGCTGCCTCACCCCTGAGTTGCTCCACCATTTTGTGTTGACCTGACAATAAACTAAACTATCCAGACACAGGAAACTGCAGATGCTGGAAATTTAAGCAACAAACTGAGTGCTGGAGGAACTCAGGCAGCATCCGTGGGCATTTCAGCTCAGGATTCTCTGTACCAGATCGGGTTATTTCACCATCAGGATGGTCAGTTTTAAATGCGCAGCACTGCCTGATCTGATCCCCCCACTCTTCCTAAGAGCACTCCTGTCAATGTCCGTGCTCCAACTACTCTGCGGACCAGTTTGCTCTCAGTCTGTGTCCTGCCTTTCTGTCAGCTATTTCACTGGATTACATACATCGCCCACCCCCTCATCTCCCCTCTCTTCCTCACCAGCCTTCTCTCCCACCCTCTCGGACTTCCCTTGTTCACCACATAGGTCCCTCTACAATGGGCATTCAGTCTCATTAGCTGGGCGTATAATTCCCAACACCATGTTATTTTACTCCCTAATCCAGTTTGCCTAGGTTCACCAGGTTAATTCCCGGGATGGCGGGACTGTCATATGCTGAGAATAGAGAGGCTGGGCTTGTATACACTGGAATTAAGAAGGATGAGAGGGAATCTTATTGAAACATATAAGATTATTAAGGGTTTGGACACTCTAGAGGCAGGAAACATGTTCCCGATGTTGGGGGAGTCTAGAACCAGGGGCCACAGTTTCAGAATAAGGAGTAAGCCTTAGAATGGAGACGACGAAACACTTTTTCACCCAGAGAGTTGTGAGTCTGTGGAATTCTCTGCCTCAGAGGGCGGCGGAGGCCGGTTCTCTGGATACTTTCAAGAGAGAGCTAGATTGGGCTCTTAAAGACAGCGGAGTCAGGGGATATGGGGTGACAGGGTACTGAGTGTGAATGATCAGCCATGATCACATTGAATGGCGGTGCTGGCTCGAAGAGCTGAATGGCCTACTCCTGCACCTATTGTCTATCTCCCTTCATTTAAATTTCCCTTAAGTTTAAAAACGGGTTTCTGACCAATGTTTCCCATGTGAAAAGCCATGGGGTACAGTGAAAAGCTTTTGTTGCGTGCTAAGCAGCCAGCGGAAAGACTATACATGATTACAATCGAGCCGTCCACGGTGTATAGATACACGATGAAGGGAATAACGTTTAGTGCAAACTAAAGCCAGCTCACTCTTCCCTGGACGATGAATTGCTGCGAGATCACTAATTATTCCCAGCTCATTACAATGACGACTTTAAATGCCCTGTTCCCTGCTTGGCTCTCTGCGCTGCCTGTCCTCACGACTAACTGGGAATTGGATGCCCTCAGTGAATACTTTGGTGACTGGCTTCTCGATTGAAGGTGTTCAGCACAAGGGTAAATAAAGCATCTTATGATGTCTAATCTTAACAGACACATAGCCTGTAAACAGTGGGATGCTCAGGGGCACTGATGTACAGAGAGGGTGCACGCTCGTAGCTCCCACACAGGCGGACAGGGTAGTAAAGAAGGCATTCGTGGGGCGAGATATTGGGAAGAGCTGGGACGTCATGCTGCAGCCTACAATACATTGGTTTAGTTTAGAGATACAGAATGAAAACAGGCCCTTCGGCCCACCGGGTCCACGCCGACCAGCAATCCCCACACATTAACACAATCCCACACCACTAGAGCCAATTTTACATTTACAGCCAATTACCCTGTACGTCTTTGTTTTGTGGGAGGAAAGCGAAGATCTCGGAGAAAACCCAGGTAGGTCACGGGGAGAACGTACAAACCCCGTACAGACAGCACCCGTAGTCAGGATGGAACCCGGGTCTCCGGCGCGGCATGCGCTGGTATGGCAGCGACTCTACCGCTGCGCCACCGTGACAGTTTGGTCTGACTACACTATTGTTGAGGAGCCTGGGGTCAGTGTGAGTTCACTGTTGTGCTGGTCGCCACACAACAGGAAGCAGGAGACAGCAAGGCTGCCTCACCCGCTGAGTGACGCCATGATTTTGTGTCTACCTCTGATTTTATCCAGCATGTGCAGTTCTTTCTTACACAGATTCACCTGGACGTTGGCTAAGGGCTTGCTGTGAGTGGGCCATGAATGACGTGAGCAAACATACCCTGTCCCTGGGGACATCAACAGGGAATACATGCCTGCTGTTTGTCCACCACAACCTCGGACAGAGGCTGACTCCTGAATCCGTCCCCACACAGTCCCAGGGTACCTGACCCCAGGCTACTCAACCTGCCCCCTGCCCTCCACCCTGCACTCAGCTCTCTATGGTGCCTGTTGCCCTGCCCCATCCCTTACCCTCCACCAACCACCCCACCCCCACCAGGCCGTGCCCACCTACCTGCTGGGGCAGCGAGAGTCGCTGGGTGGCGTGGGTTTCCTGTGCCAGGGTGATGGCCAGCACCAGGGTGTGGAGGGCACAGGTCAGGGTGCTGAGCAGCAGGATGGGTGCCAGGGGCAGGGGCAGGGTGAGGTAGAGGGCAAAGGTGAAGAAGGCCAGCCAGCCGGCGGTGTGGGGTGGGCGGAGGGTGCGTGGGGAGCCCAGGCCCAGAGAGGCGACCAGCTGCAGGGTGAGGAGCAGCCAGAGCAGGTAGGGCACCAGGGACTGCCACAGGCGCTGGGGCAACTGGTGAAGACGGTAGAGTAGCAGGAGCAGGAGCTGTGTCAGCAGCCCGGCCACAGCCACTAGCAGGCCGGGCAGCCTGGGCGATGGGTACAGGGCTGCGGACACCAGGCTGTGGGCGTGGAAGAGGCCGGCAAACAGCAGCAGCACCAGCTGAGCCTCTGCCCGCTGCCGCCGCACGTACGCCTGGTACAGCTGCTCCAGGGAGGGTGGCGTGAACGCCAGCCGCAGGCAGGGGGGCAGGCAGGGGCAGCAGCCTCCCGCACGCACCCGCAACTCCCACCTCTGCTCCCCTCCCGACTCCACATCTGACGGCAGGCTCACCGAGCACTCCGCAGACACCTCCGCCTCCGACACACGGCACTGCCACGACATGGTGCCCACCCTCACCCTCACTGGGCAAGGGGGGGGGGGTGTGGGGACAGGGGGGAGTGTGGGGAGGGGGGGAGAGTGGGGACGGGGGGATGTGGGGACGGGGGGGATGTGGGGACGGGGGTGGTGTGGGTCGGGGGGGAGTGTGGGGATGGGGTGAGTGTGGGGACGGGGGGAGTGTGGGGACGGGGGGAGTGTGGGGGGGGTGTGGGGGGGGGGTGTGGGGAGGGGGGGGTGTGGGGAGGGGGGGAGGTGTGGGGACGGGGGGGTGTGGGGACAGGGGGAGTGTGGGGACAGGGGGAGTGTGGGGACGGGGGAGTGTGGGGACGGGGGGGTGTGGGGACGGGGGGGTGTGGGGACGGGGGGGTAGGTGTGGCGACAGGGGGGTGTGGGGACGGGGGGATGTGGGAACGGGGGAGAGTGTGGGGAGGGGGGGGGGGGGGACAGGGGGAGTGTGGGGACGGGGGAGTGTGGGGACGGGGGAGTGTGGGGACGGGGGGGTGTGGGGAGGGGGGTAGGTGTGGCGACAGGGGGGTGTGGGGACGGGGGGGATGTGGGGACGGGGGAGAGTGTGGGGAGGGGGGGGGTGGGGACAGTGGGGGTGTGGGGACGGGGGTGAGTGTGGGGACGGGGGGGGGAATGTGGGGACGGGGGAGTGTGGGGACGGGGGGGTGTGGGGATAGGGGGAGTGTGGGGAGGGGGGGGGTGTGGGGACGGGGGAGTGTGGGGACGGGGGGGTGTGGGGACGGGGGGGTGTGGGGACGGGGGGGTGTGGGGAGGGGGGAGTGTGGGGACGGGGGAGTGTGGGGACGGGGGAGTGTGGGGACGGAGGGGTGTAGGGACAGGGGGAGTGTGGGGAGGGGGAGGGTGTGGGGATGGGGGAGTGTGGGGATGGGGGGGGAGGTGTGGGGACGGGGGGAGTGTGGGGAGGGGGGGGTGTGGGGACGGGGGAGTGTGGGGACGGGGGAGTGTGGGGACGGGGGGGTGTGGGGACGGGGGGGTGTGGGGACGGGGGGGGGGTGTGGGGACGGGGGAGTGTGGGGGGGGGGGTGTGGGGATGGGGGAGTGTGGGGACGGGGGGGTGTGGGGGGGGGGGGAGTGTGGGGATGGGGGAGTGTGGGGACGGGGGGTGTAGGACAGGGGGAGTGTGGGGAGGGGGGGGGTGTGGGGACGGGGGGGGTGTGGGGACGGGGGAGTGTGGGGACGGGGGAGTGTGGGGACGGGGGAGTGTGGGGACGGGGGGGTGTGGGGACGGGGGAGTGTGGGGACGGGGGGGGGGTGTGGGGACGGGGGGAGTGTGGGGGGGGGGGTGTGGGGATGGGGGGGTGTGGGGACGGGGGGGTGTGGGGGGGGGAGTGTGGGGATGGGGGAGTGTGGGGACGGGGGGGGGGTGTGGGGACGGGGGGGGGGGTGTGGGGACGGGGGGAGTGTGGGGAGGGGGGTGTGTGGGGACGGGGGAGTGTGGGGACGGGGGGGTGTGGGGACAGGGGGAGTGTGGGGAGGGGGGGTGTGGGGACGGGGAAGTGTGGGGACGGGGGAGTGTGGGGACGGGGTAGAGGGCAGTGGGGGGGGTAGGGGGCTGATCTGGGCAGTGGGGGAGGGGAGGAGAAAGCAGGCTGTGGACAGACAGAGGTGTGACCCCACAGAGGTGGCGACAGTGGACGGCTCAGTAAGAGGGTCAGTCGGGGCCCAGGTGGGGTGGGCTTAGGGGATCACTTTGTGGAGCAGAGGGGTCAGAGGCAGGGGTTTGGAGAGGGGTGGTCAGTGTGGGGGGCGGGTGGTCAGTGTGGGGGTGTGGTCTGTGTGGGGGGGGGGGTGGTCAGTGGGGGTGATAGTCAGGGTGGGAGGGGTGAGATGGAGGGGTAGTTAGTGCAGGGGAGGTGGTCTGTGTGGGGGGGTGGTCAGTGTGGGGGGGGTGGTCTGTGTGGGGGGCGGGTGGTCAGTGTGGGGGGGTGGTCAGGGTGGGAGGGGTGAGATGGAGGGGTAGTTAGTGCAGGGGAGGTGGTCTGTGTGGGGGAGGTGGTCTGTGTGGGGGGGGTGGTCAGTGTGGGGGGGTGGTCTGTGTGTGGGGGGGTGGTCTGTGTGTGGGGGGGTGGTCTGTGTGTGGGGGGGTGGTCTGTGTGGGGGGCGGGTGGTCAGTGTGGGGGGCGGGTGGTCAGTGGGGGTGTTAGTCAGGGTGGGAGGGGTGAGATGGAGGGGTAGTTAGTGCAGGGGAGGTGGTCTGTGTGGGGGGGTGGTCAGTGTGGGGGGGGTGGTCTGTGTGGGGGGCGGGTGGTCAGTGTGGGGGGGTGGTCAGGGTGGGAGGGGTGAGATGGAGGGGTAGTTAGTGCAGGGGAGGTGGTCTGTGTGGAGGAGGTGGTCTGTGTGGGGGGGGTGGTCTGTGTGTGGGGGGGTGGTCTGTGTGGGGGGCGGGTGGTCAGTGTGGGGGGCGGGTGGTCAGTGGGGGTGTTAGTCAGGGTGGGAGGGGTGAGATGGAGGGGTAGTTAGTGCAGGGGACGTGGTCTGTGTGGGGGGGGTGGTCAATGTGGGGGGGTGGTCAGTGTGGGGGGGTGGTCAGTGTGGGGGGATTGTGGTCAGTGGGGGTGTTAGTCAGGGTGGGAGGGGTGAGATGGAGGGGTAGTTAGTGGGGGGGAGGTGGTCAATGGGGGGGGGGGGGTGAGTGGGGGGTTCGGGGAGAGCGGTCAGTACCTGCCGGCCCCTCTCCGCCGCCCAGCCCCCGCCTCACTGTCCGCTGGCCATCCCCTGTCACAGGCACCGGCCGACGCCGCTCCCCGTGACTGTCCGTCCCGTTGCCCCGGGTGGGTTTCACCGGCTCCGGGCCCCAGTTCCCGCACCGCCCGCTCCGCTCCGGCCCGGCCCGGACCCCGCTCACAGACCCCGGCCGCCCGCCCGCTCGCTCCACCAGCGCGGACCCGAGGCACAGCTCCCCCCCGCCGCTGATCCGCCCGACACCGCGGCACAGAGAACAGACAGCGGCGGATCAGCGCCACAGACAGAGTGAGACAGGAGAGGGGGGAGGACAGGAGAGGGGGGAGAGGGAGGGAGGGAACGAGTGGGAGGGAGAGAACGAGGCATAGAGGGAGGGAGATAAAGGAGAGAGAGAGGGAGGGAGAGGGGGAGAAGAGAGAGAGGGGGAGAAGAGAGAGAGGGGGAGAAGAGAGGGAGTGGGAGAGAAAGGAGTGGGAGAGAAAGGAGTGGGAGAGAAAGGAGGGGGGAGAAGGAGGAGGGAGAAGGAGGAGAGAGGAGAGCAGGGAGGGAGAGGGAGGTGGGAGCAGTGGCCAGCCGGTGGGTAGCACAATGTAGAGGCCACCAGCTGGTTTATGCCCAGCACTCTGCCCTGTTGGAAGGGACTCAACGCCCAAGGCTTTCATCTCCAGCTCCTGCCAGTTCACTGGCCAGGTTACTCTGGTGGGGCTCCAACCATAAAGGTGTCCTCTGCTCCTCCTTTATGTGGCGGCTCTTTGCATAATTTGTGTATGCAAAATATAGAATGTCACTGTGACTTGCCACAATGTAGAGGCCACCAGCTGGTTCATGACCAGTTGAGCCTGTTGGAAGGGACTCTGAGGAGGCCTGACCATCCTTCCAGGGTTGTTGTGTGGTGACTGAGAAGCCCAGGACATGCGTATCTGAAAAATGGGGGGCACTGGTCAGCTCCTCAAGTCAGGGCAGCATTGAGATGTTCACCAACCTCTGGGGTGACCACTGAGGATTTATAGACCACTGGGATCTCTTCTGGGGTAGGGGTGACCTGTACAAAAGGGACGGGTTACACCTTGTTAAAGAAGGAACTGCAGATGCTGGAGAATCGAGGGTTACACAAAAAGCTGGAGAAACTCAGCGGGTGCAGCAGCATCTAAGGAGCGAAGGAGATAGGCGACGTTTCAAGTCTCGACCCGAAACGTCGCCTATCTCCTTCGCTCCTTAGATGCTGCTGCACCCGCTGAGTTTCTCCAGCTTTTTGTGTAACCCACGGGTTACACCTTAACTGGAGGGGGACCAACATTCTGGCAGGCAACTTTGCTAAGGCTACTACAAAAGGGTTTAAACTAAAATAGTGGGGGGGAGGGATTGACAAATTGGGAGTATAAAGATGGAGTTGAAGGGGAAGTGACTATAGGAAAAATTACAAAAGATTCTCGAATTAATGGGAAGGAAAGCTCATGAATGGACAACAGAGTAACGTCAGGGCCAATTGTGAGCGGTGTGGTGGAATAAAGGGGACTATGGGGCCATGAGGGAGGAGCTGGCCAAAGTTGACTGGAAAGATACACTAGCAGTACCCTCTCTGGCTAAACCCCTCCCTTCACCACCTCTAGTTTAAATTCCAGTTGGAATATTTTGGAGGACCAAGTAACCAAGAACCAAGAGGGGGTAGTGAATACGGAGGTCAAAGTGCTAAAGTATAAGAAAAGTATGAATGCACGAAGTATAAGGAATAAAGTGGACGAGCTTGAGGCTCAGTTAGAAACTGGCAAGTATGATGTTGTTGGAATTACTGAGACATGGCTGCAAAAGGGCCACGGCTGGGAACTGAATATTCAAGGGTATACCTCCTATCGAAAAGACAGACAGGTGGGCAGAGGGGGTGGGGTTGCCCTGTTGGTGAGGAATGAAATTCAGTCCCTTGCAAGGGGTGACATTGAAACAGGAGATGTGGAGTCAGTATGGATAGAGCCAAGGAACTGTATGGGTAAAAAGACCCCAATGGGACTAATCTACAGACCGCCAAACAGTAGCCTGGATTTAGCGCACAAGTTGAATCGGGAGTTAAAATTGGCATGTAGCAAAAGTAATGCTGTGGTTGTTATGGGAGATTTGAACATGCAGGTAGACTGGTTGGTACTGGACTCCAAGCAAGGGACTTTGTAGAGTGCCTTCGTGATGGATTCTATGAACAGCTTGTATTGGAGCCTACCAGGGAGAAGGCAATTCTGGATTTAGTGTTATGTAATGAACCGGATTTGATAAAGGACGTCGAGGTTAATGAGCCATTAGGAGGCAGTGACCATAACATGGTCAGGTTTAATCTACAATTGGGGAGGGAGAAGGGTAGATCGGAGGTGTCAGTGTTCCAGTTGAATAAAGGGGACTATGGGGCCATGAGGGAGGAGCTGGCCAAAGTTGACTGGAAAGATATACTAGCAGGGATGACAGAGGAACAAAAATGGCAGGTGTTTCTAGGAATAATACAGAAGGTGCAGGATCAGTTCATTCCTAGGAGGAAGAAAGATTCGAAGGGGAGAAAGGGACGAACATGGCTGACAAGGGACATCAGGGACAGTGTAAAAATTAAAGCGAAGAAGTACAACGTAGCAAAGATGAGCGGGAAGCAAGAGGATTGGTTAATGTTTAAAGAACAACAGAAGATAACCAAAAAGACAATACGGGGAGAAAAGATGAGGTACGAAGGTAAGCCAGCCACGAATATAAAGCAGGATAGTAAAAGCTTCTTTAGGTATGTGAAGAGGAAAAAATTAGTTAAGACCAAAGTTGGACCCTTGAAGACCGAAATAGGTGATTTATTATGGCGAAAAAGGAAATGGCAGATGAGTTGAACAGGCACTTTGGATCTGTCTTCACCAAGGAGGACACAAACAATCTTCCTGATATAGTAGTGGCCAGAGGATCTGGGGTGACGGAGGAACTGAAGGAAATCCACATTAGGCAGGAAATGGTGTTAGACTGATGGGAATGAAGGCTGATAAATCCCCAGGGCCTGATGGACTGCATCCCAGGGTACTTAAGGAAGTGGCTCTAGAAATCGTGGATGCATTGGTGATAATTTTCCAATGTTCTATAGACTCAGGATCCGTTCCTGTGGATTGGAGGGTAGCTAATGTTATCCCACTTTTTAAGAAAGGTGGGAGAGAGAAAACAGGGAATTATAGACCAGTTAGCCTGACATCGGTGGTGGGGAAGATGCTGGAGTCAATTATAAAAGATGAGATAGCGGCACATTTGGATAGCACTAACACGATCGGTCCAAGTCAGCATGGATTTACGAAGGGGAAATCATGCTTGACTAATCTTCTGGATTTTTTTGAGGATGTAACTTAGAAAATGGGCAAGGGAGAGCCAGTGGATTTAGTGTACCTGGACTTTCAGAAAGCATTTGATAAGGTCCCACATAGGAGATTAGTGGGCAAAGTTAGGGCACATTGTACTGGGGGTAGAGTGCAGTCAGGAAACAAAGAGTAGGGATTAACGGGTCCCTTTCAGAATGGCAGGCTGTGACTAGACTCGGTGCTGGGACCGCAGCTATTCACAATATACATCAATGATTTGGATGAAGGGATTCAAAGTAACATTAGCAAATTTGCAGATGACACAAAGCTGGGTGGCAGTGTGAACTGTGAGGAGGATGCTGTGAGAATGTAGGGTGACTTGGACAGGTTGGGGGAGTGGGCAGATGCATGGCATGTGGATAAATGTGAGGTTGTCCACTTTGGTAGGAAAAACAGGAAGGCAGATTACTATCTAAATGGTGTCAAGTTGGGAAAATGGGAAGTACAACGGGATCTGGTAGTCCTTGTTCATCAGTCTATGAAAGTAAGCATGCAGGTACAGCAGGCAGTGAAGAAAGCGAATGGCATGTTGGCCTTTATAACAAGAGGAATCAAATATAGGTCCTTCTGCAGATGTACAGAGCCCTAGTGAGACCACACCTGGAGTATTGTGTGCAGTTTTGGTCCCCTCATTTGAGGAAGGACATTCTTGCTATGGAGGGAGTGCAGCGTAGGTTTACAAGGTTAATTCCCGGGACGGCGGGACTGTCATATGCTGAGACAGTGGAGCAGCTGGGATTGTACACTCTGGAGTTTAGAAGGATGAGAGGGGATCTCATTGAAACATATAAGATTGTTAAGGGCTTGGACACGCTAGAGGCAGGAAACATGTTCCTGATGTTGGGGGAGTCCAGAACCAGGGGCCACAGTTTAGGAACAAGGAGTAAGCCATTTAGAATGGAGACGATGAAACACTTTTTCACACAGTGGTGAGTCTGTGGAATTCTCTGCCTCGGAGGGCAGTGGAGTCGGGTTCTCTGGATGCTTTCAAGAGAGAGCTAGATAGGGCTCTTAAAAATAGCAGTCAGGGGATATGGGGAGAAGGCAGAAAGGGGTACTGATTGGGGATGATCAGCCATGATCACATTGGCTCGAAGGGCAGAATGGCCTACTCCTGCACCTATTGTCTATTGTCTATTGTGATGGTCAGCAGGACCTCCCACAAAACTCAACCCTTGCCTTGTGAATGGATGTGATGTGTACAGGGACCGGATACATGCTCCCATCCCCTCCGATCCGATCCAGCTTCTCCATAAGTTGTCTGCAGAGTCCTCTACACCTGCCGAGGGGAGAAGGGTGAGGTGCGGGCCAAATCCCCCTCAGGTAGCCTCTGCACCTCACAGCCCCCCTCCCACTCAGAGGACAGGTGTCTCCTCCTGTTTGTGGCAGAGACCCCCATTGTGGGGGATCCCTCCCATCTCCCACCCTGTAAACCTGTCCTCTTGATCCTTTTCCTCAGCCCCTTGCTGAACCCTGGGTCCATTAACCTCACGGGGTCCGAGCCAGAGGTGAGCATGGGCACTTCCACACACAGAGAATTGTTTCGATAAGATCCCACATAGGAGATTAGTGGGCGGAATTAGGGCACATGGGGGTAGTGCTGACATGGATAGCGAAGTGGTTGGCAGACAGGAAACAAAGAGTAGGGATTAACGGATCCCTTTCAGAATGGCAGGCAGTGACTAGTGGGGTACCGCAAGGCTCGGTGCTGGGACTGCAACTATTTACAATATACAGCAATGATTTGCCATAGAGGGGGTACAGAGAAGATTCACCAGACTGATTCCTGGGATGTCAGGACTTTCATATGAGGAAAGATTGGATAGACTCGGTTTGTACTCGATGGAATTTAGAAGATTGAGGGGGGATCTTATAGAAACCTACAAAATTCTTAAGGGGTTGGACAAGCTAGATGCTGGAAGATTGTTCCCGATGTTGGGGGAGTCCAGAACAAGGGGTCACAGTCTAAGGATAAGGGGGAATTCCTTTAGGACCGAAATGAGGAAAACATTCTTTACACAGAGAGTGGTGAGTCTCTGGAATTCTCTGCCACAGAAGGTAGTTGAGGCCAGTTCATTGGCTATATTTAAGAGGGCGTTAGATGTGGCACTTGTGGCTAAAGGGATCAGGGGGTATGGAGAGAAGGCAGGTACGGGATACTGAGTTGGATGATCAGCCATGATCATATTGAATGGCGGTGCAGGCTCGAAGGGCCGAATGGCCTACTCCTGCACCTATTTTCTATGTTTCTATGTTTCTAATGTAGATAAATGTGAGGTTATCCACTTTGGCGGCAAAAACAGGAAGGAGTATTATTATCTAAATGGTGTCAAGTTGGGAAAAGGGGAAGTACAACGGGATCTGGGGGTCCTTGTTCATTAGTCAATGAAAGTAAGCATGCAGGTACATTCCCGATGTTGTGGGAGTCCAGAACCAGGGGCCACAGTTTAAGAATAAGGGGTAAGCCATTTAGAACGGAGACGAGGAAACACTTTTTCACCCTAAGAGTTGTGAATCTGTGGAACTCTGCCTCAGAGGGCTGTGGAGGTTGGTTCTCTGAATACTTTCAAGAGATAGCTAGGTAGGGCTCTTAAAGATAGCAGAGTAAGGGGATATGGGGAGAAGGCAGGAATGGGGTACTGATTGGGGATCATCAGCCATGATCACATAGAATGGTGGTGCTGGCTGGAAGGGCCGAATGGCCTACTCCTGCACCTATTGTCTATTGTGATCATCCTTCCCTTCAGATGCTCTCCCACCCCACCATTGCCATGCCACAGGCTCCCCTGGTGTTGCCGTCATGGGGAAGGGGTGGCGGTGCTGCCTGGGCGGTCTTGCAGAGGCAGCGAGTCATCCACAAATGCCCCAATGCACTCCAAGCATGCACTGTGCTTGGCTCAAGGTGCGGAACATGCAACAGGTTGCCTCCTCATACTCAACGCTGAAACTCGTTATTTCTCCAGAAGATAAACACAAAATGCTGGAGTAACTCAGCGGGTCAGACAGCATCTCCAAAGCGAAGGAATAGGTAATGTAGAAACATTGAAAACAGGTGCAGGAGGAGGTCATTCGGTCCTTCGAGCTAGCACCACCATTAATTATGATCATACCTGATCATCCACTATCAATAACCCGTGCCTGCCTTCTCCCCATATCCCTTGATTATGCTAGCCCCTAGAGCTCTATCTAACTCACTTTTAAATTCATCCAGTAAATTGGCCTCCACTGCCTTCTGTGGCAGAGTATTCCTCAAATTCGCAACTCTCTGGGTGAAAATGTTTTTTCTCATCTCAGTTTTAAATGGCCTCCACTTTATCCTTAGACTGTGACCCCTGGTTCTGAACTCCCCCAACATTGGGAATGTGAGATATAAGTTGTGCTCACAATCACTACTCGGAGACTAAAGCGTGGAAACAAGAGATGCGTTTTATTTGCGAGTCTGCAGAATCGGGTGCCTCTCCAAGTTGAGACACACCAAAGTCAGTAAAGTAAAGCCCCTTTATACACACAATTCTGCTGGCTTAACCTCCCCTTCTGGCTCTTCCCAATCAGAGCACTGAGGTGCACAGTCTATAGGTACATCCCCCTGTACCTCCCACATCATACATAGCATGTTCATGATAATGAGCAATTTCTCGACTAGGGGTGTGTAAGTAATATTCATTTATTTCATTCAGCATGCCCAGTTGCAATTGTCCTGGCCTAGTTTTCTCACCTCCAACTGACGTGTCTCAGTTTTTTTTTATATCTGAACTAAAGCTAGTCTCTACTGACAAGGGTCCCATTCATCCCTAGTCCCTACTGACAAGGGTCCCATCCACCACTCTCCTTCTACCGCTATACAATGCCATCCATCCTCACTCAAGGATAGTTCTGATAACCTCATTCCCAGCTGTGTCAGCATCCTCTCCCTGGCCTCTATTGGTTAGAATCCTGTTTACAAGTTAGAATCCTCTCCTGAATCCTTACAATAGTGGGATTTAATCACTTTATCCCTCACAATCCTCCCTTTTTCTTTTGCTACGCATCTATTGATTAAACCTCAATTTCAAGCTTCTTCATTTCGAATTGAAGTAACATTCTCCTAATCTCCTCTTCCTGTGGATCCTGGACCTTCCCTGGTCGCATTATCATTATTTTCGGTATTGCCCCTCTCTCTCCCATAGGCACTACTACAGCCTGCATCTGACTTATACTCCTTGTAATAAGTTCCTTAAAACAAGGGATACAACAGGGGATAAAGATCAGCCCAGCCAATGCACATAGAAACACAAGTCCCGCTGTTCTCCACCATGTTCCCCCGAGGATGGAATCCCACCATCGGGTTCCCATAATCGAATTCCACTTTTGTATTGGAACATGTGCCAATTTCCGGATTCCCTCTGATATGTCCATTACAGCCTGTCCATTGTCATCGATGTTTAGAGAGCAATTAGAGAGATTGAATTTCTCGCAAACCCCTCCTTCTTCTGCCAGGAAGTAATCTAGGGCCAACCGGTTCTGGTATATTGCTGCTCTCATCTGTGTCTGCTGCTTTGCCAGCATCTCCAGTGCCACCGCAGTTTGGTTGGTAATTACTTCCAGTACTGCCTGAAGTCTTATGATCCAGTTTAACATGTATACCGGGGTTCGGTAGCCCCAGGATCCATCCTGTGCCCAAGTGGCTGGTCCATAGTATGAGATGATTCTTGCGGGTGGCCATTCATCATCTTCCCATTCTCCAAAGTCTATTTTCCTCTTCTTCCGATATAGGTCGTCAAATACAGGTGTTCCTAGCGACCGCCCTTCTTCAGTGTTTAACAGGAAAAATCCCAGTTGTACCAGTCCAATGAAGCAAGTCCCGCTCCAATTTGTTGGCAACACCGAGTATGCCTTGTGTCCGCAAATCCATAACAGTCCTTCAGGGGTTGGTCCACTAGAGGTAACCTTGTTTCATATATCTCGCAACACCTTGATAAGGGTTGTTCCCGGTGCAGTTCCATAGTCCAGTCGATTCCATTCCATCAGTCTTCATCCAGATAGTGCAGTTTCTCCCGTCTTTCTTAGTTGGATACCATTTAGGCTCCTCTGGCCACCACACTCGCGACTGCTTTGGCCACTGGGTGTTGATGCGCTGGCAGGGGCTGCTGCCTACTAGGACGACATCCTTTACCCAGGGCCTAGAGATACACTCAGTCCCAACCGGAGCATCTGTCAGGACCCATGCCTGGGGATCTCGATCTTGTCCAACAGTCAGGTTCCACTCCATCAGGTCCCATACTTCAACAATGGATCCTCTCCACGGCCAACGTGAACTCATCAGTGGTCCGCCACAGACCCAACAGTTAGTCATATTCAGGGTTCCAGCTATCCGGAGGGCCAAGTCCACAAACAAGTTTTTCCCTCCTTCAGGGATCTCAATCTGCTTCTTTATTTCTTCATACATTGTCTGGTGCAATTGAGGCTGAGTAGGTAGGGGAGGGGGAGGCTTGGCTTACTTCCTCCTTCACTTTGTCTAATGTCCATCTTAAGGCATGGAAAGGGAGACCTAACTGTCCTATCCTAGTCATACAAACCCATCTGTTCCCCTTTCGGCAGGTAACGTGCCCAAACCTCCCTACATATCCCCTATTCTCTACCATATAATACTGCTTTCCCCCGTTCTCACAAATAGTTCTAGTCCTCAGGCTATAGCAAGCATCGTTCACATGGGAATGATAGGTAAATGATCCGGTTGTCTGCCCTCCGTATCTGATAGGATGATAACATTTATCACAGTTATTAATACTTTTTACCATGATTACATGCAGGGCAAACAATACCACAACTGCTCCTTTCATACTGCTAGTTATACATTTATTTTTTTCTAAAAGTTAATGTTAGGGGCTTATTCCCTGGCTTCACCATCCACTGTTCCTCTTTATCAGGAGCGGGTGGGTCAACGGGCCCTTTAACCCGGGTCGCGTGGGTCCACCCTTTTTCTTTTGTTCGTACTGCTGTCTCGGTTGTCAGTAATACTAGGTATGGGCCGGTCCACCTGGGCTAGAGTTTCTCCTCTTTCCAATTCTTGACCAGTACCCAGTCGCCGGCCTTTACAGCATGTATCGGGAAGTTGAGTGGTGGACTTTGAGCCAATAGTCCTTTAGCTTTTAATTCTGTAAGGGAACGAGACACTGCCAGTAAATAGTTTCTCAAGAACACACCACTTCCTTCAAAGGTTGGTGTGCCTTCCACCTTTCCAAGATAAGGCAATCCAAACAACATTTCATAAGGAGACACCGCAATATCCTTTCGGGGTGCCGTTCGTATTCTTAATAAAGCAATTGGTAAACATTTAGTCCAGGGTAGCCCTGTCTCTTCCATTAGTTTAGTTATCTGAATTTTGAGGGTGGCATTCATCCGTTCCATTCTCCCAGAACTCTGGGGGTGCCACGGAGTATGCAACTTCCAGTTTATTTCCAAGGTGCTACAAATTAACAGGTGCACTTTGGAAGCAAAATGGGTTCCTCGATCAGAATCTATGGATTCAATGACTCCATACCGTGGGATGATTTGTTCCAGCAGTATCCTAGTTACCGCCTGGGCAGTGGCATTCATCGTAGGAAATGCCTCTCCCACCTGGTGAAATGATCCACTACAACTAAAAGATACTTCCACTTCTGTACTCTTGGTAGTTCTGTGAAGTCCACCTGTATTCTCTGGAAGGGTCTAATGGCCAATTGTTGTCCTCCCCCTGGGACAGCTCTCATTACCTTCTTATTCACCCTTTGGCATACCAGACAACCAGACACCGCCTGCTTGGCTAAAGTATAAATGCCTCGGCAGGCATAGGTCCGTAGTATCGTGTCGCACAAAGCCTGAGCTCCCCAGTGCGACTGCGAATGTAGTTGTTTAATCAAATCCCTCATCAGTCGCTTGGTAATTATTTGTTTTCCGTCCGGCGTCCACCACTTTCCATCCGTGGAACGGCGGGCACCCAATTCCCGAATACTGCTGGATGTTCCTCCTCAGCCTCTGTAAGAACACTGTCGGAGGTTTGTCTTTGTTTTGCTGGTTTTCAAAAGCTCGTTCGAAATTCTGTCCCTTGGGGACAGCTTCTCTGATCCCTTTGATTATTATCTCCCTGAGATCTCTCATGCTTTTCCTCCCTGCTTCTGTTTGGTTACTCCAATCTGGCGTGGCAAGGGGATATTTCGCTGCTCCTGTGTCTTCTGCTGCTACCCCCGGAGCCTGCAACCCCTTTTCCCAGATCTTTATTCCTGCCTGTCTGACCATCTGTCTTTCTTCTGAAGTAAATAAACTTCCCATTATTGACATCATTTCTTCCCATGTATATATGTTTGGCCCTAGGAACTGATCTAGTTGTTTTTCCAGTCCCAAGGGGTCTTCCAGTAAACTTTTCATCTCCTTTTAAAAGTTCCTGACCTCCATGCTGGTGAGAGGCACATTTACAAATCCCATCCCCCCTGCATTTCCCCCTAACGGGACCTCTCTTAGGGGTTTCATTTGCACAGATCGTCCTGGTACTGGTTTGGCTGTCCTGGTTTGAGATCTAGTCACCCGACCACTGCCTGAGGCACCACCCGTCCCATCCTCATCCTCCCTTTTTATTTCCTTTTCCTTTTCTGACTGGCTCTCCCCTTCACTTTCTGCGTTTGAGTCAGGGTTTCTGTCATCCTGTTTCTTCCCTGCTTTTTGTGATTTTCTGCTATCTGTCTCTTCTGAGGAAGGGGCGGACACGTTGACTGCCGGAACAGTCTGAGTTGGTGGGACTGCCTGAGCAGATGAAGCCGGAGCTGATGGGGGTGGGACTGGGGGCTGGGGTTCATATGGGAGGGGCAGACGTCGTAGGTGGTCATCATCAATGGGGGGCCAGTCAGAGTCGTCCTGCTCTTTCTTTGTTTTTAACGGGAACATCCCATTATAGGGTTTCCAACACTGGGCATAATCCTTTTCTATTTGATTTGGCAGTTCTTTTTCATTCACAAAAACATTCAAAGCTTGTCTCACCCAGTCCTCATTTGAGCCCAGCCTTGGCCACCACACCGCGCTCCCTCGGTTCCTTTGGCCATTCAAAATAACAAAACTTTATCATTGTTTCCTTACTCTTACCCTGAGTCCCCCCTTCACCCCACCTGTGCAACATTCGCCCCAACGGACTATCTGGCGGAACGTGCGGCTCTTTACCAGTGTGAGCCCTGTCCTGTTTCCCCGGACCCTCACTTTTCCCGTTCCGGTTACCCATTGTCTTATCGTACTATTCCCGTCCGACAGACCCTCGGTCGCCCGGGCAATACTTAATAGTCAGTTTTCTTACCCGGGTCCTGTGCACAAGAATCGCTCGACCGTCCCTTGTTTATTCTTCCGACACTCCCTCTTGTTTCCCGAGTCTCTTGTCCGGATATCACTCGCTCAAACCACTGATGGCAAGCAAGGAGATCAGAGACTGCTGAAATCAGCAGGGTGCACCTTCCCTTCCTTCCGTGATTCTGCCAAGCGGACGGAGTGGCAATCCCGGACGAGCCCCCACTTTGTGAGTTATAAGTTGTGCTCACAATCACTACTCAGAGACTAAAGCGTGGAAACAAGAGATGCATTTTATTTGCGAGTCTGCAGAATCGGGTGCCTCTCCAAGTTGAGACACACCAAAGTCAGTAAAGTAAAGCCCCTTTATACACACAATTCTGCTGGCATAACCTCCCCTTCTGGCTCTTTCCAATCAGAGCACTGAGGTGCACAGTCTATAGGTACATCCCCATGTACCTCCCACATCATACATAGCATGTTCATGATAATGAGCAATTTCTCGACTAGGGGTGTGTAAGTAATATTCATTTATTTCATTCAGCATGCCCAGTTGCAATTGACCTGGCCTAGTTTTCTCACCTCCAACTGACGTGTCTCAGTTTTTTTATATCTGAACTAAAGCTAGTCTCTACTGACAAGGGTCCCATTCATCCCTAGTCCCTACTGACAAGGGTCCCATCCATCACTCTCCTTATACCGCTATACAATGCCATCCATCCTCACTCAAGGAAAGTTCTGATAACCTCATTCCCAGCTGTGTCAGCATCCTCTCCCTGGCCTCTATCGGTTAGAATCCTGTTTACAAGTTAGAATCCTCTCCTGAATCCTTACAATAGTGGGGTTTAATCACTTTATCCCTCACAGGAACATTTTTCCTGCATCTAATTTTGTCCAGTCCTTTTATAAGTTTCTATAATCTCCTCTCATCCTTCTAAATTCCAGTAAATACAAGCCCGGTCTTTCCAAATCTTTCCTCCTATGTCACTCCCGTCATCCTGGGGATTAACCTCGTGAACGTACGCTGCACTCCCTCAATAACAAGGATGTCCCTCCTCAAATTAAGAGACCAAAACTGCACATAATACCGCAGATGTGGTCTCACCAGGGCCTTGTACAACTGCAGAAGAACCTCTTTCCTCCTATACTCATATCCTCTCGTTATGAAGGCCAACATGCCATTAGCTTTCTTCACTGCCTGCACTACCTGCATGTTTACTTTCAGTGATTGGTGTACATGGACACCCAGGTCTCGTTGCACTTCCCTTTTTCCTAATCTGACCCCATTAAGATAATAATCTGCCTCCTTGTTCTTGCCGCCAAAGTGGAAAACCTTAAATTTATTCATATTATACTGCATCTGCCATGCATCCTCCCACTCACTCAACCTCTCCAAGTCACCCTGCAACCTCCTAGCATCCACTTTGCAGTTCACACTGCCACCCAGCTTTGTGTCATCCGCAGATTTATTAGTGTTACTTTTAATTCCATCATCTAAATCATTAATATATATTGTAAATAGTTGCGGCCCCAGCACCGAGCCTTGCGGCACATGCATCAGGTTGTCTAATCCTCAACGTTTGGGGTCGAGACCCTTCTTCAGACTTTGTCAGGGAAAAGAGAAATGGGAGATATAGACGGCGATGTAGAGAGATAGAGAACAAATGAATGAAAGATATGCAAAAAAGTAACAATGATAAAGTAAACAGGCCATTGTTAGCTGTGGGTGAGGTGAAAACAAGTTACAGACAATGAGACTCAACAAGACAATTTTGAAGCTGGTACGACTTGGTTGGAGGAAGGATGGAGAAAGAGGGAAAGCAAGGGTCACTTGAAGTTAGAGAAATCAATATTCATACCGCTGGGTTGTAAGCTGCCCAAGCAAAATACTATCTTTTCCCCATTCGTATTGATAGGCATGGCATGGCTGTCAGAAACTACCATCAACATATAACCAGCAGCTCACCAAATACTACCCCGAGGAGAGGCTGAAAGAACATCAGTAATCATGCTCTCCTGAATGCAGTGAGTGTCCTGCGTTGAAATAAGGAACTGCAGATGCTGGTTTACAAATAATGGCAAAAGTGCTAGAGTAACTCAGTGTCAAGGACCTCAATGAATATTTCACCAGTGATTTCACCCTGAAGAAAGACATGAAGACGGGGGAAGTCAGGAACATTAATGGGGATGTCTTGTCAGCACCCGCATTACAGCAGAGTAAGTGCTGTATATAATATACTGGACTAAGTGGGGCCCATTGGGTCCCTGTCACACGGGAGGCCTGGTCCCCCAACGCAACCCATTCCCCAATGCAATATTCCACCACTCACGCATATCCCCCAACTGCGCAGTCACGGCTCATTTCAAGAGTCGAGAGTTTATTGTCATGTGTCCCAGATAGGACAATGAAATTCTTGCTTGCTGCAGCACAACAGAATATTGTAGGCATAAATACAGATCAGATCAGTGGGTCCATATACCATAGAATATATATATACACGCATAAATAAACCGATAAAGTGCAATAGGCTGTTATTGTTCATAGTTTGTTTGAAGTTGTGTTTAATAGCCTGATGGCTGTGGGGAAGTAGCTGTTCCTGAACCTGGATGTTGCAGATTTCAGGCTCCTGTACCTTCTACCTGAAGGCAGCGGAGAGGTGAGTGCATGGCCAGGATGGTGTGGGTCCTTGCTGATGCGGGCAGCCTCTTTGAGGCAGCGACTGCGATAGATCCCCTCAATGGTAGGGAGGTCAGAACTGATGGTGGACTGGGCAATGTTTACAACTTTTTGCTGCCTTTTCCGCTCCTGGACACTCAGGTTGCCATACCAAGCCACGATGCAACCGGTCAGCATGCTCTCTACTGTGCACCTGTAGAAGTTCAAGAGAGTCCTACTTGACATACCGATTCTCCGTAATCTTCTCAGGAAGTAGAGGCGCTGATGTGCTTTCTTTATGATTGCATCAGTGTTCTAGGACCAGGAGAGATCTTCGGAAATATGCACGCCCAGGAATTTGAAGTTCTTGACCCTTTCCACCATTGACCCGTTGATATACACGGGACTGTGGGTCCCCATCGTACTCCTTCCAAAGTCCACAATCAGTTCCTTGGTTTTGCTGGTGTTGAGGGCCAGGTTATTGTGCTGGCACCATATGGACAGTCGCTCGATCTCACTTCTTTACTCGGACTCGTCCCCATCAGTGATATGTTCCACAACAGTGGTGTCGTCAACGAACTTGATCATGGAGTTCGCACTATGACCAGCTACGCAGTCATCAGTATAGAGTGAGTACAGCAAAGGGCTGAGCAGGCAGCCTTAAGGTGCTCCCGTGCTGATTGTTATCGAGGCTGACACATTTCCACCAATACAGACAGGCTGTGGTCTGTGAATTTACCCTCATCCCCCAGTACTCCCCTCCTCTTCCTCCTCCCCTCCCCAATCTCTCCCTCCCTCTCCTTTCCCCTACCCTCAGCCACTCCCTCCCTCCATAACTCCTCTCCCCTCCCTACCCCCCTCCTATCCCTCTATCCCGATCTCCCCCACTGCCCTCCTCTCCCTCTATTCCCCAATCCGTACCTCCCCCACCCATCTCCTTCTATTACCCCTCCTCCCCCACTTTCCCCCCTCTCCCTCACTACCCCCACCCCCCTCTCAATCCCCCCACTCTCCCTGCTCACCTCCCCAGGATGGCGATGAAGTTGTACTTGAGGCGGGGGGCTGTCATGGGTGGGGGGGGGGGGGAGTATCCTGGGGCTGGGAGAGGGGGAGGGCTTGAGGCGGGGAACCCCAGCCCAGGGGCAGAAATGAAAAACAGAAGGGAACTGACCCTTGGAGCCGTCGGTTCGCCGTTGTGGAAAAAAGTCTGGAAAGGCCTCAACTGCGCAGGTGCGGCTGAGGACCCGTTGGGTGCCCTTCGCGACACCAGTAAACATGCACACGGGAACTCTCTTCCAACTGCGCATGCGTGGGTGGGGGTGCTGTTTTAAGTATATTAAAAAAATTTTTTAATAGCTTTTAAAATATATCATAGATCTGAACAAAATTTCATTTATAGCAGAGGACAATGGTGAGTAAGGTGGGCCAAAAATCGTAGCGCTATCGTTTACCGTTTTTGAGCAAATAGAGGTACACTGCAAACCTGCAGATAACAAGATGAGAGTTTTAGTTATATACTAGACTGTGGGACCTGTTGGTTGCATCACACACACACTAACCCCACACACACACTAACCCCACACAATCTAACCACCACCCTTGATATTATATTAATATTATCCATTCGCTCCTTTTAACCCATCCCTGCCCTATCCACGGAAACAGGCCTTCTCGGCCCTTACAGTCCGTGCCAAACATTTATTTTCCCCTAGTCCCATCTACCTGCACTCAGACCATACCCCTCCATTCCCTTCCATATACCTACTTTACTTTTAAATGTTAAAATTGATCCTGCCTCCACCACTTCTGCTGGAAGATCATTCCACACAGCCACCACTCTCTGAGTAAAGAAGTTCCCCCTCATGTTACCCCTAAACTTCTGTCCCTTAATTCTCATGTCATGCCCTCGTTTGAATCTTCCCTACCCTCAGTGGGAAAAGCTTAACCACGTCAACTCTGTCTATCCCTTTCATCATTTTAAAGACCTAAATCAAGTCCCCCCTTAACCTTCTGTGCTCCAAAGAATAAATACCTAGCTTTCTCTGTAACTTAGTTGCTGGAACCCAGGCAACATTCTAGTAAATCTCCTCTGTACTCTCTCTATTTTGTTGGCATCCTTCCTATAATTAGGCGACCAAAATTGTACACCATACTCCAGAATTGGTCTCACCAATGCCTTGTACAATTTTAACATTACTTCCCTACTCCTATATTCAATGCTCTGATTTATAAAGGCCAGCACACCAAAGGCTTTCTTTACCACCCTATCTACATGCAATTCCACCTTCAGGGAACTATGCACAGTTATTCCTGGATCCCTCTGTTCCACAGCATTCCTCAATTCCGTACCATTTACCATGTACGTCGTATTTTGATTTGTCCAGCCAAGATGTAGCACCTCACACTTATCAGCATTAGAGAGGGGGGACTAGAGGAGGGAGAGAGGAGTGGGGAGAGAGAGGGAAGAGATAGTGGGGGGGGGGGGGGGGGAGAGAGAAGGGGGAAGAGACCCAGCCCAGGTCCAACCTGCAGCAGCAACCTCTCTCTATCTTTGATAGAAAGATAGAGATAGATAGATAGATAGATAGAGAGAAAGAGAGAGAGAAAGCGAGAGAGATAGAGAGAGAAAGAGAGAGAAAGAGAGATAGAGAGATGGAGAAAGAGATGGGGAGGGGGAGGGGATGAGGGGGGAGTGGGGGAGAGGGGAGAGGGGAGAGTTTTATTCAGTTTTATTCAGTTTATATCAGTTTTATTCGCAGCAGCAGTACAATGAAAAAGAACACACAAAAACATAATAAAAATTTAACACAATCATCCACCACAGCATTCATCACTGTGGTGGAAGGCACAAAATTTGGCCAGTCCTCCTCCATTTTCCCCCGTGGTTGGGACCTCAACCCTCCGCAGCCGCCGCTGTGGGCGTCCAGATGAGTAGACAAGGTAAAGTCCAAGTAAGTCAGAATCGGTGCTTCCCCACCGGAGACCGCGGCTTCAGATGGTGTAGGCCGCAGGCCGGCGGTCGAAGATCTAAAGTCCCCACCGCGCCGCAGCCAGAAGCACCGCAGACTGCAGGGCCGGCGGTCGGAGCTCTTCGCCAGGTGTCCCCAGCGAGGGACCCCGCTCTGGATGTTAAGTCCCCGCCGCTCCCGCGGTAGAAGTTGGCCGCGGGATGGCTGTCGGAGCTCTTCTCCTCCGAGGTCCCCAACGAGGGATCCCAGCTCAGCTGCCGTGGGTCAGCGAATGGAGCGCTCCCCTCCAGCTCGCCCCGGCAAGGGCTCGCCCGCTCGGCGACGAGAGTCCTCGCTGCGCCCGCCGCTAAAACACCGGGCACGTCTCCGGGAAAGGCCGCACTGATCCTCGATGTTAGGCCACGGGGGAGGCGACATGGAAAAAGCCGCCTCTCTGTGGAGGAAGTGACCAAAATGGTTTCCCCCTTACCCCCCCCACACACACAGAGAAACATTAAAAACATACATTAAAACACACTAAATAAACAAAAAAAGTTGAAAAAACAAACCCACTGCTGGCAGGGTGGGTAGACATAGAGAGAGATAGAGACAGACAGATAGAGTTAGACAGACAGACAGACAGACAGACAGACAGACAGACAGACAGACAGACAGACAGACAGACAGACAGACGGATAGAGTTAGACAGACAGACAGATGGACAGACAGATAGATAGACAAAGGGTGATACATCCAGGGAATTTATCAAATATATCCAAGAACACTGGAAACTAGGGAAGACATTGCAGGAGGTGTGAATGAGGTAGAGGCATCTTGGTTGGATGAAGGTGGGTGCAAAAAGACTGGAGTGTGACTAATATCATGCCTTTAATTTAAAAGGGCTGTAAAGAAAAGCCTGGCTTTACTATAGGCCAGAAAACTATAGACCAATGAGCTCAACATCTGTAGTAGGTAAATTACTGGAAGAGATTCTGATTTGCCTGCATTTGGAAAATCAGGCTGATTAAGGATAGTCAGCATTGTTTTGTACATGGGAAATTGCATGGCACAGATTTGATTGAGTTTTTTGAGAAAGTAACCAAGATGCTGACGAGGGCAAAGCCGTAGAAATGTGTATGTTCTTCAGCAAGGCCTTTGATAAAGCTCTGCATGGTAGGCAGCTCTGGAAGGTTGCATGACATGGGACCATGAAGCTATTGTAGGATGCAGAGGTTCTGCTTTTGGAAAGATGTCGTTAAGCTGGAAAGCGTGCAGAAATGATTTACAGGGTTTTGCAGGCTATGATTGTATTCCCTGGAGCTCAGGAGGCTGAGGGATGAACGTAGAGGTGTACGAATAAAATCAAGAGGTGTGTAGATAGGGCAAAATGTACATAGTCATTCTGCCAGAGTTGGGGAGACAAGAATGCAAGGGCATAGGTTTAAGATGAGAGGGGAAACGTAATCAGACCGAGGGCAGTTGTGTATGGAACACGCTGTCAGAGGAGGTAGTTGAGGCAGGCACGATAACAATGGTTAAAAACATTGAGACAGGTACATGGATAGACAAGGATTAGAGGACTAGTGTGCATGGGCAGCTTGGTCGGTTGGGCCAAAGGGCCATATGTCTATGTAAGATAGTTGTGTGAATGTTAAGTGAAATATTGTTTATCAGCCTGCACCACCACTCCAGACAGGGGTGGGAGATTGCAACCTTCATGCGGTCCACCCTGTTTCGGCATGGACCCGGTGTGCACAAACAAATAGATCAGATAGAACGTTGACTTTAGGCTGTGCACGCCATACGCAAGAAGAAGAAGACCCTTCCAGACAGTGTGTTCCAGGCACCCTTCACCCTCTCTTCGACAAAATCTTTCCCCACACATCTCCTTTAAACTTTCTTCCTCTAGCCGCAAAGCTGGACCCTCTAGCAATTGATATTTCCATCTTAGATTTGTTTTAGTTTAGTTTAGAGATACAGGGTGGAAACAGGCCTTTCGGCCCACTGGGTCCACGCCGACCAGCGATCCCCGCACACTAAAGGGCCTGTCCCACTGTACAAGGTAATTCAAGAGTTCTCCCGAGTTTCCCCTGATTCGAACTCGGAGAATTACGGTAATAGCCGCTCGTAGGTACTCGGGGCTCTCGTGGACATTTTTCAACATGTTGAAAAATCTTCACGAGTCTTCCCGAGCTTACCACGTTTCCAGAGTACCTGCTGTTAGCATTATGAGCCGCTAAGAGACATCCTGAGCTCCGACGTACCCGCTACGTACATTCTAATTGCTTACCACGAGTTTAATTTTGTTTTAAAATTCGGGAGAGCTCTTGAATTACCTCATACAGGCCCTTAACACCATCCTACACCCACTAGGGACAATTATTACATTTATACCAATCCAATTAACCTGCAAACCTGCACGTGTTTGGAGCGTGGGAGGAAACAGAAGATCTCAGAGAAAACCCACACAGGTCACGGGGAGAACGTACGAACTCCGTACAGACAGCACTCTTAGTCGGGATCGAACCCGGGTCTCCGGCGCTGCATTCGCTGTAAGGCAGCAACTCTACCGCTGCGCCACCATGACCGCCCTTGGGAAGTAGGTTCTGACTGTCTACCCTATCTACTACGCCTCTCATAATTTTATACACTTCTATCAGGTCTCCCCACAACCTCTGGCTATCCAGAGAAAACAATCCAAGTCTGTCCAACCTCTCCCTGGAGTGCATTGTGTAGGAAGGAACTGTTGAAGCTAGTTTACACCAAAGATAGGCACAAAAGGCTGGAGTAACTCAGCGGGTCACGCAGCATAGGTCATAGGTCAATGGTCATAAGGGATAGGAGTAGAATTAGGCCATTCAGCCCATCAAATCTACTCCACCATTCAATCATGGCCGATTTATCTCTCCCTCTTAACCCCATTCTCCTGCCCTCTCATCTTAACTTCTGACACCCATAATAATCAAGAATCTATCTATCTCTGCCTTAAAAAAAATCTACTGACGACCTCCTCAGCCTTCTGCGGCAAAGAATTCCACAGATTCACCACCCACTGATTAAATAAATGTTTCCTCATCTCCTTCCAAAAAGAACATCCTTTAATTCTGAGGCTATGACTAGTCCTAGACTCTCCCACTAGTGGAAACATCCTCTCCACATCCACTCTATCCAAGCCATTCACTATTCTGCATGTTTCAATCAGGTCCCCCCCCTCATTCTTCTAAACTCCAGCGAGTTGACAAACGCTCATCATAGCTTCACCTACTCATTCCTGGCATCATTCTTGTAAACCTCCTCTGGACCCTCTCCAGAGAAAGCACATCCTTCCTCAGAAATGGTGCACAAAATTGTTCATAATATCTGGAGAAAAAAAAATAGATGAGGTTTTGGTTTGAGACCATTCTTTAGACTAAGGGTCAGGGGAGAGGGAAACAATAGAAGGTACAATAGGCAATAGACAATTAGACAATAGGTGCAGGAGTAGGCCATTCGGCCCTTCGCGCCGGCACCGCCATTCACTGTGATCATGGCTGATCCTCCACAATCAGTACCCCGTTCCTGCCTTCTCCCCATATCCCTTGACTCTGTTATCGTTCAGAGCTCTACCTAACTCTCTCTTGAAAGCATCCTGAAAATTGGCCTCCACTGCCTTCTAAGGCAGAGAGTTCCACAGATTTATAATTCTCTGGGTGAAAAGGTTCTTCCTCATCTCCGTTCAAAAGGGCCAACCCCTTATTCTTAAACTGTGGCACCTGGTTCTGGACTCCCCTAACATCGGGAACATTTCCTGCCTCTAGCGTGCCCAACCGCTTAATAATCTTATATGTTTCAATAAAATTCCCTCTCATCCTTCTAAATTCCAGGGTACACAAGCCCAGCCGCTCCATTTCTATCAACATATGACAGTCCCGCCATCCTGGGAATTAACCTTGTAAACCTACACTGTACTCTCTCAATAGCAGTAATGTCCTTCCTCAAATTTGGAGCCCAAAACTGCACACAATGCTCCAGGTGTGGTCACACTCGGGTCCTGTACAACTGCAGAAAGACCTCTTCGCTCCTATACTCAACTCCTCTTATTATGAAGGCCAACATACCCTTAGCCTTTTTAACTGCCTGCTGTTCCTGCATGCTTCTTCCATTGACTGATGAACAGGGACCCCCAGATCCCATTGTACTTCCCCTTTTCCCAACCTGACACCATTCAGGTAATAATCTGCCTGCCTGTTCTTGTCACCAAAGTGGATAACCTCACATTTAACTTCATCTGCCATGCATCTGCCCACTCACCCAACCTGTTCAAGTCACCCTGCATCCTCATAGCATCCTCCTCACAGTTCACACTGCCACCCAGCTTTGTGTCATCTGCAAATTTGCTAATATTACTTTGAATCTCTTCATCTAAATCATTAATGTATATTGCAAATAGCTGCGGTCCCAGCACCGAGCCTTGCGGTACCCCACTAGTCATTGCCTGCCATTCGGAAAGGGACACGTTAATACCTACTCTTTGTTTCTGGCCCTGGGGATTTATCCGCCTTCAGTCCCATCAGTCTATCCAGCACCATTTCCTGCCTAATGTGGACTTCCTTCAGTTCCTCCGTCACCCGAGGTCCTCTGGTCACTAATACATCTGGGACATTGCGAGTCGGGGAGAGGGAGAGAGGGGGCGAGGGGGCGAGGGGGGCGAGGGGGCGAGGGGGCGAGGGGGCGAGGGGGCGAGGGGGCGAGGGGGCGAGGGGGCGAGGGGGAGGGGGGGAGGGGGGGAGGGGGAGGGGGAGGGGGAGGCAAGGTTTTGGCGGGTGGTGTGTGGATGGTGTGTTGCCCCCTCTTTCACCCCTTAGGGCTGTATCCAGCTCAGGGTGTGATCTGGCGTGTAGCGGCCAGACCAGAAGCGTGTAAACATGCTCACTCAGAGGCACCTGGACCAATGACGCAGAATGCTGGACTCCTTTATCCACTCAGCCTCATCTCTCTTGGCAACCTGATTGAGAATGAGCACAATGAGCCAGATGTTGCAGCTTCCTGCTAATGCCTTGCTGAAGCCTGACAAAGGCCCTTGTGCATTAGCTTGAGGAAGCCACAGCTGGGGCCCAGTCGCTGGATGGAGGGAGAGAATGGAATGGACAGGTGGTGCTCTCTGCTGATGGATGTGCCCCATTCAACCCACAACTGAATCATGTCTCAAGGCCAGGGCCAATGACGTCTGCTGAAAGAGGGGGAACGCAGTGAGTTGAACAACCAGCAATCTCGGCACCAACAATCAGCCACTTAGTGGTGATCAAAGCCCCGCAGTGCAGCCATTCTGTCCACAGGTCGGCCTTCAGCAGGCGGCTGGCTTGCTGGACTCTTGTAGAGTTCAACAGAGCTCTGCGTGGGCACATGGGCCATGTACATCTGTGGGCGCTGACGAGAAACACAGGGGTGGTGGTGAGGGGAGGGGGGGAGAGGTGAGCTGTGGGTCGGAGGGAAGGGGTGAGGTGGGTTGGGGTGAGGAGTGAGGGGAGGGGTGAGGTGGGCGAGGTGAGGGGTGAATGATGTGGGTGGTGGTGAGGAATGAGGGGAGTTCTGTGGGTGGTGAGGGGACCTCACACAGGGGCAGAGTCCATTGAATGAGCTTCCACAGCCTGGGTGGTCCCTGCTGAACGGTACCAGGGTGACCCGAGCGGTCTGTGTCACCGTCACAGCGTCCACCCTGTTGATCCCAGTCTGTTTCTCGGGAAAATGTCATCAGAAATATAACTGGACATTGAATGGTGTGTAGGTGCTGTCTCTGTGGAGCATGCATGTTCTCCCTGTCGCCGGGTGGGTGAGTTAATATGCCGTTGTAAATAGCCTGGGTGTGTAGGCGGGTGTATGGGTGAGTGTGAATGGGCAACAGAGAAAGAAATAGACACAACATGCTGGAGTAACGCAACGGGTCAGGCAGCATCTCTGGAGCATGTCGCCAAAGTTACACAAGCATGTTGTGTCTGTCTATCTTTGGTATAAACCAACATCTGCAGTTTCCTGTGTCACCCCTCCATCCGTGGGCCCAGTGGGCACGTTCAACGTTGAAGAGTACTCGGTAAGATGGGATCTTTTCATGAATATCCTGAGACCTTTGTGAAATGCTGCACCGAATTACTGCCATAAGAAATGGATGCGCTCGCAAACTGCCCAATTGCTTTCCCCCCTCTATGGAAAGTCTTTGGGGCACACACTGGCCTGATCACCACAAGAACTAGAGTGGGGGCCAGTTAATCCCAGAGAGAGTCCGAGAAGGAGATGTATGATGGCCATTTACCACCAAGAGGCTGGTCAAACACAAAAGAGCTGGCCCTTCTGCGCAACTCCTACCTGCCCAGACCACGTTGTGTGGCTTCCGTCAGACTCCGACAGATCGGACGGCTCACAGCAGTCGTCAAGAGTGTTTTATTGTAATATGTCCGGAAACAGAAACATGGAATTGTTACTTGCAGCAGCACAACAAATATGTAAGATGTGATCTTGCTACCACATGGCAGAAGTGTCTCAAACTAGAGACCAGGGGTATTGATAAAGGGTAAGAGGGTTGGAAGTGACGAACGGAAGAATGTTTTCCCCCAGAAGAAGGATGTCAACAAAATAGAGAGAGTACAGAGGAGATTTACTAGAATGTTGCCTGGGTTCCAGCAACTAAGTTACAGAGAAAGGTTGAACAAGTTAGGTCTTTATTCTTTGGAGCGCAGAAGGTTAAGGGGGGGGACTTGATTGAGGTCTTTAAAATGATGAAAGGGATAGACAGAGTTGACGTGGATAAGTGTTTCCCATTGAGGGTAGGGAAGATTTAAACAAGAGGGCATGACATGAGAATTAAGCGACAGAAGTTTAGGGGTAACATGAGGGGGAACTTCTTTACTCAGAGAGTGGTGGCTGTGTGGAATGATCTTCCAGCAGAAGTGGTGGAGGCAGGATCAATTTTAACATTTAAAAGTAAAGTGGAGAGGTATATGGACGGGAAGGGAATGGAGGGGTATGGTCTGAGTGCAGGTAGATGGGACTAGGGGGAAATAAATGATCGGCACGGACTGGAAGGGCCGAGAAGGCATGTTTCCGTGCTGTAATTGTTATATAGAAACATAGACATAGAAACATAGAAAATAGGTGCAGGAGTAGGCCATTCGGCCCTTCGAGCCTGCACCGCCATTCAATGTGATCATGGCTGATCATCCAACTCAGTATCCCGTACCTGCCTTCTCGCCATACCCCCTGATCCCTTTAGCCACAAGCGCCACATCTAACGCCCTCTTAAATATAGCCAATGAACTGGCCTCAACTACCTTCTGTGGCAGAGAATTCCAGAGACTCACCACTCTCTGTGTAAAGAATGTTTTCCTCATTTCGGTCCTAAAGGAATTCCCCCTTATCCTTAGACTGTGACCCCTTGTTCTGGACTCCCCCAACATCGGGAACAATCTTCCAGCATCTAGCTTGTCCAACCCCTTAAGAATTTTGTAAGTTTCTATAAGATCCCCCCTCAATCTTCTAAATTCCAGCGAGTACAAGCCGAGTCTATCCAATCTTTCCTCATATGAAAGTCCTGACATCCCAGGAATCAGTCTGGTGAATCTTCTCTGTAGCCCCTCTATGGCAAGGATGTCTTTCCTCAGATTTGGAGACCAAAACTGTACGCAATACTCCAGGTGTGGCCTCACCAAAACCCTGTACAACTGCAGTAGAACCTCCCTGCTCCTATACTCAAATCTTTTCGCTATGAATGCTAACATACCATTTGCTTTCTAAATGGTATTTAATTTCTAAACCATATGGTTTATATGGAGTCTGGAAAGCCCTGCCCGAGGCAGAGACTCTCTCCACATTGTGGAAGTATTGAGATGAGAGTTAGTATTTGTCTGGGCAGAGAAGGCCCAGGACATTGAGCTATCATTGCAGACATGGAAATGTGTTAGTGGACTTACAGCTTGATATCCTGGGGTACGGAAATGTCACGCACGCCACAGAGGGACATGAGCGAGGAGGGCAGCTTGGCACCGCTTGGCACCGCTCATCACCGTGAGGAAGTACCGAGAGATGGTGTCCTGCAGAGATCATCCAACCAGGAAAAAAAATTTAGTAATAAGAGTGGATAATTCACTTTGCTGGGGTACTAGAACAGCTCAAGAACAGGCTCTTTGACACAAGTCTGTGTCAAACATGATGCCAAAACCACCTCGTATTGTGTGCCGTTTTGGTCTCCAAATTTGAGAAGGACATTTGTAGCGTAGGTTGACCAAGTTAATTCCCGGGATGACAGGACTGTCATATGTTGATAGAATGGAGCGGCTGGGCTTGTACAGACTGGAACTTAGAAGGATGAGAGGGGATCGTATTGAAACATATAAGATTATTAAGGGTTTGGACACGCTAGAGGAAGGAAACATGTTTCCGATGTTGGGGGAGTCCAAAATCAGGGGCCACAGTTTAAGAATAAGGGGTAAGAACGAAGATGAGGAAAAACCTTTTCACCAGAGAGTTGTGAATGTGTGGAATTCTCTACCTCAGAAGGCAGTGGAGGCCAGTTCTTTGGATGCTTTCAAGAGAGACTTAGATAGAGTTCTTAGAGATAGCGGATTCAAGGGATATGGGGAGAAGGCAGGAACGGGGTACTGATTGTGGATGATCAGCCATGATCACAGTGAATGGCGGTGCTGGCTTGAAGGGCCAAATGGTCTACTCCTGCACCTATTGTCTATTGATCTACCAGCAGATAACCTGTAATCCTGCATATCCATGTGCCTATTCAATATACTTTTAAATACCACGGTTGTATTGGATTCAACCAGCAACCCCGGCAGCGTGTTCCACGCACCCACCACCATCGTGGCCACATCTGCATTAAACTTTGACCCTCTCACCTTGAACCTCTGTCCTCTGGTGTTTGTTCTGACTGTCCACCTTATCCATGCCTCTCATGTTGTTTATACTTGTATTAGTTCTCCTCACAACCTCTGGCATTCCAGAGAATACAATCCAAGTCTATCCAGCATCTCCCTTTAGCCAATGCCCTCTAATCCAGGCATCATTCTGATAAATACCGTCTCCAAAGCCTCCACATGCTTCCAGTAATGGGGTGAGCAGAACTGCACACAATACGCCACATGCAGCCTGACCAAAGTCCTATAGGACTGCCTCATATAGCTATAGTACTTAACCATCATTGAAAACATTAGCAACGCAGTGGTGCTGGTTTCCAATGGGAACGGTGACAGACGCACCACACATCTCTGTCCTCCAGTTCCTGCGGACCTCTGCCGCTGGAAGTATAGGATTTTGATGTGTGTGCTTTATCATCGTTCCTTACAATGCTATGTACAACAGTGTGGATGGCTGTTGGCTCGCTAGAAGATCATCCGCCCTTTGACATGTCTTCTTTCTGGTCCTGCTAGGGGTCCACAGCCCCCTCCTCACCTGGCAAACCAGGTGGGGCAGACGGTTTAGTTGCCGACTATCCGACGATGGAGCAGGTAGCACGGGATTACATGGTACCCGTGGTGGTGGGGGAACTCCCCCCGACCTGACCTATAGTACTGCCCTCACAGTAGTCAGTGGCACTGGTGGAAGAGATCTGTAAACATACTGCAGGAAGTTATGAAAGTAATAGCTTTAGTTTAGTTTATCAATATGGTCCATGTACTGAGGTACAGTGAACGGGTTCACTGTTGTGGGGGATTTTAAGCTCCAATATTGACTGGGGTTGCCTTCATGCTGGGGGCTTGGAGATGTTTGTAAGATGTCTACAAAGGAAGAATCTATAAGCATCATGAAAACTCTATTGGCGGTAGGGCTGGACTTGAACTTGCTGGCTGGATCCAGGCAGGTGGTGGAAGTGTCTGGGAAAAGCTTTGGGAATAGCGAGCATGGTCTGCAAGTCTCACGCTGGTTATGGACAGGGATGAGTTTGGTCCCTGGCTGGAATGCTAAATTGAGAGAAGGCAGATCCTACTGAAGTCAACCTGGCAAAGTAGATTCGGACACAAAAGGCTGGAGTAACTCAGCGGGACGGGCAGCATCTCGGTTGGGAATGGACAGACGATGTATCTGGATAGGACTCTTCTTCAGAATCTGAGGAAGGGACCCAACCAAAAAAGAACCTTCATTTCCTTCACAAATGCTGCCTGACCTGCTGAGTAACTCCAGCACTTTGAGTTTTGTCAGGATTAGGGGGCCTTGGATGGCAGAAGCTATTGCACATTTCATCAGAACAAAAACAAGAGTATAGGAGATTCATACAACCAGAGTCGAGGGAGTCCATTGATGAATAAAATGGGTGTAGAAGAGAACTGAAAGAAATAGAAGAGGTAATAAAGCCCCCCCCCCCCCCCCCCTCAAACTGTCCCCTTCCACCTGGATCCTTTCCTCGACCTTCACTTTTCAATCTGTTCACTTTATCTGGCACCCTTTAGTTTCCATTGCATCTCTGGCCTTTGTCCGCCTCTCTGCTAATGAACCCCATTCAGTCTTATCCACCATTCAGTTATTCGGCCGTGACTCGCTCCCATCTCTCATTCAGCTTCCTCCCCCCACTCCCCAACAACCAGGCTGAACAACGGTCCTGATCGAAAATTTTATTCTCCATCTTCTCCCGCGATGCTGTCTGACCCACTGAGTAATTACCGCAATTTTTGTTTTGTAAACCCGGATCTGCAGTCCCTCTGTAGTAATTGGTGGGTAAGACTATGGAGAATTATATGTTATTGTATTATTATATTGAAGTCAAAGAGACAAACCCACATGGATAAGTACAATGCAGATCAGTGTGATATGTACGAGGTGTTGCATCACAGGTAGGTAGGGTGGTGAACAAGGCTTTCGGTACACTGTCCTTCATCAGTCAGAGTACAGAGAAGAGAAGTTGGGATTTACTGCTACAAGACATTGGTGCGGCTGCACTTGGAGTATTGTGTTCAGTTTTGGTAACCCTACTAGATAGATGTCATTATGAGCCATGGTTTTCAAGGGAAATTGGACACTTGGTTCGAAAAAAGAGAGATATCTACAATAATTATAGGAGGCATGGAGTAAATGAGGTGCTAGATGAGTATAAAGAGTGTAAAACGAATCTTAAGAAAGAAATTAGAAAAGCTAAAAGAAGATATGAGGTTGCTTTGGCAAGAAAGGTGAAAGTAAATCCAACAGCTATATTAATAGCAAAAGGATAACGAGGGATAAAATTGGACCATTAGAGAGCCAGAATGGACAGCTATCTGCAGAGCCAAAAGAGTTGGGGGAGATATTGAACAATTTATTTTCTTCAGTATTCACCAAGGAGAAGGATATTGAACTCTGTGAGGTAAGGGGAAAAAGTAGAGTAGCTATGGAAACTATGAGATTCAAAGAGGAGGAAGTACTGACAGTTTTGAAAAATATAAAAGTGGATAAGTCTCCAGGTCCTGACAGGATATTCCCTAGGACATTGAGGGAAGTTAGTGTAGAAATAGCAAGGGCTATGACAGAAATATTTCAAATGTCATTAGAAACAGGAATAGTGCTGGAGGATTGGCGTACTGCGCATGTTGTTCCATTGTTTAATAAGGGTTCAAAGAATAAACATAGCAATTAAAGACTTGTTAGTTTGACGTCAGTGGTGGGCAAATTAATGGAAAGGATACTTAGAGATAATATATATAAGCATCTGGATACACAGGGTCTGATCAGGAACAGTCAACATGGATTTGTGCCTGTAAGGTCATGTTTGACACACCTTCTTGAATTTTTTGAAGAGGTTACTAGGGAAATTGATGAGGGTAAAGCAGTGGATGTTGTCTATATGGATTTCAGTAAGGCCTTTGACAAGGTTCCCCATGGAAGGTTGGTTAAGAAGGTTCAATCTTTAGCTGTTAATGGCGGAGTAGCAAGGTGGATTCAACAGTGGCTAAATGGGAGATACCAGAGAGTAATGGTGGATGATGTTTGTCAGGTTGGAAGCCGGTGACCAGTGGGGTGCCTCAGGGACCTGTGTTGGGTCCACTGTTGTTTGTCATGTACAGATTTGGGCCATTCGGAAAAGTGGGCTGAAAGATGGCAGATGGAGTTTAATGCTGATAAGTGTGAAGTGCTACACCTTGGCAGGACAAATCAAAATAGGACATACATGGTAAATGGTAGGGAATTGAGGAATGCTGTGGAACGGAGGGATCCAGGAATAACTGTGCATAGTTCACTGAAGGTGGAATCGCATGTAGATAGGGTAGTAAAGAAAGCTTTTGGTGTGCTGGCCTTTATAAATCAGAGCATTGAATATAGGAGTAGGGAAGTCATGTTAAAATTGTACAAGGCATTGGTGAGACAAATTCTGGAGTATGGTGTACAATTTTGGTTGCCTAATTGCAGAAGGATGTCAACAAAATAGAGAGAGTACAGAGGAGATTTACAGAGGAGGAGCACAGAAGGTTAAGGGGGGGGGACTTGATTGAGGTCTTTAAAATGATGTAACGGATAGACAGAGTTGACGGATAAGCTTTTCCCATTGATGGTAGGGAAGATTCAAACAAGAGGGCATGACATGAGAATTAAGGGACAGAAGTTTAGGGGTAACATGAGGGGGACCTTCTTTACTCAGAGAGTGGTGGCTGTGTGGAATGAACTTCCAGCAGAAGTGGTGGAGGCAGGTTCGATTTTAACATTTAAAAGTAAAGTGGATAGGTATATGGACAGGAAGAGAAAGGAGGGGTATGGTCTGGGTGCAGGTAGATGGGACTAGGGACTAGGGGAAAATAAATGTTCGGCATGGACTGGAAGGGCTGAGAGGGTCTGTTTCCGTGCTGTAATTGTTATTTGGTTATATGGTTATTATGCCGGTAGGAGTGCATAGGAGTTTGATGAAGATGGTGCCAGGACTCACGGGCCTGACCTATAGGGAGTGAGTGGGCAAGCTGGGACTTTATTCCAAGCATATTAACTATGTTATCTATCTTGGTGGCCATCTTCAAGAATTGATTGACGTTTACTCCATCGTCATCATATTCCTGAATACTCCCTCACACCCCACCATTCATGGTGGCAGTCTGAGCATCATTCGTGCTTGCAACTTCCATTATTATCTATCTATGCATAACTAAAACTGATCTTGTGCTCTTCCGGTTTGCAAGGTGGTTCTATTTGCGTATAAATGGTACAGGATAGCGCTACCTTCGGCTGCTTACTCACCGTTCTCCTGTGCTCAGGTGCAACAAGTTTTGTTCTGATCGATGCTGTAGTTTAAAAGTTATTACGGTTTTAAAATCTTAAAAACCATGTAGGCGTAGATTGGTCTCCTCTCCTGTTAGTCACCCGGGATGGCAACGCTCAGGCCAGGACAGTGACGCCCCTTCTGGCACAACATCGCCGCACTGATTGGGTCCTCTGCCACTCACTGGCGGGGAGAATGGAAGGAGCGGAGCGAGCAGAGTTACTGCATCACCGCCGGTTGGAGCTGCATCGCCCAGAACCGGGCCGACACCGAGGCCGACTCCTGCAACCTCGAGATCCTGGGAAGGTGAGGAGGAAGAGTGGGGTGATTGAGCGAGAGGGGGGAAAGTGGGGGAGGTGAGGAGAGAGAGTGGCAATAGAGGGAGAGGAGGGGGGAGTGGGGAATAGAGGGCAAGAAGGGCAGTGCGGGAGGTCAGGAGGGATAGTGGGGGGGTAGGGGGAGGTGAGGAGTGGGGGAGGTGGATGATAGAGTGGGGTAGGGAAGGGAGATGAGTTATGCAGGGAGGGAGGGAGTGACTAAGGGTAGGGGAATGGAAAAGGAGAGGTGAGGGAGGGATTAGGGGAGGGCAGGAGGAGAAGGGAAAGAAGAGGGAGGATGACGAGGAGGGGGAGGGAGTGCTGGGGGAAGAGGGGAAATGAGCTGTGCCTGCACAGTTGGGGGCTATGGGTGAGTGGTGGAATATTGCGTTGGGGGACCAGGCCTCCCGCATAACAGGGACCCAACGGGTCCCACTTAGTCTAGTCAAGATTAAACCCCATCTGCCATTCTTTCAAGCCATTGCTTTCACCCTGCAGCATAGAACTGTTCAACACACTGTCCAAGTCCACCAACCAACATGTCATCTGTGACCTTACGGACCATGCCTCTCACAAGCACACCCAGTCATTCATGTATATTACAAAGAGCATGGCTGCCAGAACTAACCCTTGTGGGACACCACTCGTCACAGGCACCCAAATGTAGAAACAACCCTGCATCATCACTCTCAATCTCCTATTACCAAGACAGTTTGTACCAACGTTTGTACTGACCATTTCAACCAGTGTTCCACATGGGATCTTGACAAAGGCTTTACTAAAGTTAATGTAAGCCACATCTACTGTCCTGCTCACATGCATACACATTGTTACCTCTTCATAGAATTCAGTCAGATTGTCAAGGGCTGATCCCGTCTGACCAAAGCCATGTTTTAGCCGTCTCTGACCACTGGTCCGCTTTTCTACGTGATCATTAATAGGCGATCTCAGAACGTTTGCCATCATTCCCCACCACCGATGTTCGGCTCACAGGTCTGTTGGCACCAAGTTTACCAGGCTTTTCCCTGCTCCCTTTGTTGCCTTCCAATTATTTGTGCCTCATGTATCCGGACTGTGGCTATTTGCTCCAAGCTGCTGTGCTGGCTCCATGTGGCAGTAAGTGCTGGCTTTGGTGGGGCAGGGGGGAGGCTGACCCTGTAACTGAATACAATGCAGCTCTCATTGCCCTCACCTCACACACCCAGCTATGCCCTCCACCCCCAGCCCATGGGTCTCGCTGACCCTACCCCACACCCACCTCCGGCTTGGTGTTTCCAGCTGACTGAAGAGAGGAACAACACTTTAATTCCAGTCGGGGAAGACAGCTGCCCTGATACCAGAGAAGGTCAGAGACAAAACACAGGCGAGGTGGCCTCTCCATGCTCTTGCCGTTCATTGTTCAACACGGCTTTGATGAAAAGCCACCGTGAAAATGGTCAACCAAGCTTAAAATCAACATTTCACAGACAGGAAAGGTTATGAAATTTAAAAAGTGTTGTCATTGGCGGGTGAAAAGCAGAGGGATTGTCGGGCAGCTGACATTTCCTTTATGTGGAAGGTGTTAATCCCCAGAGAGGGGGCGAAGGCATCTCACCTGTTACTCACCCTCTCGTTGTGCTGCCGTTTCCACCTTGCTGCTGATAATCGACCGTGAAAAGGTTAATTTCATCTCGCTGACGAAATGGTTGAAAACACAGGCAAAGTGGGGTATAAAAGGGCTGTGCGAGAGAGCAGGGGGCCAGTGAAGGAGACAGCGGCTCAAGGAGATTCTGCAACCAGGACAGCGAACATCCGTGGCTTCAACCTTTACTGGGTAAGTGGGGTCGGGGCGGGCAGAGAGACATGCTTACAACTGCAACCTACAATAGTCGTGGAAAACTATTTACCCTGTACAAACTTCCAAAAAAAACTTCTCAGCCACCACTCAGCTCAGGAATCTCACGGGACCGCTGCAAAACTCACGGGTAACCTTCCAAACTCACCACCCCCATGTCCAGGACCGTTGTCCACTCTCCCTACCCCCCTGTCCCGGAGTGATGTCCACTGCCCCACCAGTCAGTGATACAGGGAGCTGGGGGAGAGGTTCTTATGTGATAGTTGTAGAATTAGGCCATTCGGCCCATCAAGTCTGCTCTGCTATTCAATCACGGCTGTTGTATCTGTCCCTCCTAACCCCATTCTCCTGCTTTCTTCCCATAACCCCTGACATCTCGACTAATCTATCAATCTCTGCCTTAAAAATATCCACTGACGTGGCCTCCACAGCCGTCTCTGGCAAATAATTCTACAGGTTCACCACCCTCTCACTAAAGAAATTCCTCCTCATCTCCTTCCTAAAGGAACGTCCTTTAATTCTGAGGCTATGACATTGAGTCCTGGAATCTGCCACTAATGGAAACATCCTCTCCACATCCACTCCATCCAAGCCTTTCACTATTCTGCATGTTTCATTGAGGTGGCCCCTCATCTTTCTAAACTCCAGTGAGTACAGGCCCAGTGCCGACAAACGCTCATCATCAGTTAACCCACTCATTCATGGAAACATAGAAAATAGGTGCAGGAGGCCATTCGCCCCTTCGAGCCAGCACCGCCATTCATTGTGATCATGAATCACTGATCGTCCCCAATCAATAACCCGTGCCTGCCTTCTCCCCATATCCCTTGATTCTACTAACCCCTAGAGCTCTATCTAACTCTCTCTTAAATCCATCCAGTGACTTGGCCTCCACTGCCCTCTGTGGCAGGGAATTCCACAAATTCACAACTCTCTTGGTGAAATTTTTTTTCCTCACCTCAGTATTAAATAGCCTCCCCTTTATCCCCCTCCCTGGGATCATTTTCGTGAACCTTCTCTGGACCCTGTCAAATACCAGCACATCCTCCTGAGGGATGGAGCTGGATTAACACCAGTGGAGATACAGGACACGGGGGGAGAGGGGTGCCTGGGGGCGCAGGGTGGGGATAGTCAGTGAAACAGGGTGTTGGGGGAGAAGGGTTACTGAGGGATGGTGTGAGGGAGCTGGAGTAACATTGCTGGAGATAGTCAGTGACACAGTGCTGGGGGAGTGGGGTGACTAATCTGATTCTCCTCCTCCGGTAGACCCGACTGCTGCTGCTGCATGAATATGATGCGGAGGATGGTGCGGAGAGAGATGCTGCTTGCTCTGCTCTCACTATGGGCTGCAACCTCTGGCCAGGTGCAGGACTGCTTGCAACGTAGCAAGTGCCTTGAACTGCCAGTGCCAAAACTGATGGTAAGTCGAGCCAAGCCAATGCCTCTCCATGAGGACTGGAGAAGCTAGTCCGTTTCCTCTCTACTGCCTGCTCTTGTACTGAAGTGCTGTTGTGAGAGGCATGGAATCAGGCCCTTCGGCCCCTCTTGCCCAAACATCACAAACCACCTGTATTACCTTCCAGCACTTGTCCCATTGCCTTCTGTGCCCTGGTGATTGAAGTGGTCAACCAAGCTGTGAGAGCGCCTGTCTCCAACTCTCCTCCGGCACTGCCCTCCAGATACTGAGCTCGTACACCTCCTAACATATAACCTCCCTAGTCCTCTCCCAAAGCCCATGCCTTCTGGTTTTAGACACCTTTGTTATGGGAATTACAAATAATTATGGAGAAGGACAGAACTGGGCCTAGGGTTGAGATTTTTGATTGGAGAAAGGCTAACTTTAACAAGATGCGAGATGATTTAAAAGGAGTGAACTGGGACATTTTGTTTTATGGGAAAGATGTAGAGGAGAAATGGAGGACATTTAAAGGGGAAATTTTAAGAGTACAAAATCTTTATGTTCCTGTTCGGTTGAAAGGAACCAGTAAAAATTGGAAAGAGCCCTCGTTTTCAAGGGAAATTGGACATCTTGTTCGGAAAAAGAGGGAGATCTACAATAATTATAGGCAGCATGAAGTAAATGAGGTGCTTGAGGAGTATAAGGAATGTAAAAAGAATCTAAAGAAAGAAATTAGAAAAGCTAAAAGAAGATATGAGGTTGCTTTGGCAAGTAAGGTGAAAGTAAATCCAAAGGGTTTCTACAGCTATGTTAATAGCAAAAGGATAACAAGGGATAAAATTGGTCCATTGGAGAGACCGATTGGACAGCTATCTGCAGAGCCAAAAGAGATGGGGGAGATATTGAACAATTTCTTTTCTTCGGTATTCACCAAGGAGAAGGATATTGAATTATGTGAGGTAAGGGAAACTAGTAGAGTAGCTATGGATACTATGAGTTTCAAAGTAAAAGAAGTACTGGCACTTTTGAAAAATATAAAAGTGGATAAGTCTCCAGGTCCTGACAGGATATTCCCTAGGACATTGAGGGAAGTTAGTGTAGAAATAGCCGGGGCTATGACAGAAATATTTCAAATGTCATTAGAAACTGGAATAGTCCCCGAGGATTGGCGTACTGCGCATGTTGTACCATTGTTTAAAAAGGGTTCTAAAAGTAAACCTAGCAATTATAGACCAGTTAGTTTGACTTCAGTGGTGGGCAAATTCATGGAAAAGCTACTTAGAGATAATATATATAAGTATCTGGATAAAGAGGGTCTAATTAGGAACAGTCAACATGGATTTATGCCTGGAAGGTCATGTTTGACTAATCTTCTTGAATTTTTTGAAGAGGTTACTAGGGAAATTGACGAGGGTAAAGCAGTGGATGTTGTCTATATGGACTTCAGTAAGGCCTTTGACAAGGTTCCTCATGGAAGGTTGGTTAAGAAGGTTCAACTGTTGGGTATAAATGCAGGAATAGCAAGATGGATTCAACAGTGGCTGAATGGGAGAAGCCAGAGGGTAATGGTGGATGGCTGTTTGTCGGGTTGGAGGCAGGTGACTAGTGGGGTGCCTCAGGGATCTGTGTTGGGTCCTTTGTTGTTTGTCATGTACATCAATGATCTGGATGAAGGGGTGGTAAATTGGATTAGTAAGTATGCAGATGATACCAAGATAGGGGGTGTTGTGGATAATGAAGAGGATTTCCAAAGTCTACAGAGTGATTTAGGCCAGTTGGAAAAATGGGCTGAAAGATGGCAGATGGAGTTTAATGCTGATAAATGTGAGGTGCTACACCTTGGCAGGACAAATCAAAATAGGACGTACATGGTAAACGGTAGGGAATTGAAGAATACAGTTGAACAGAGGGATCTGGGAATAACCGTGCATAGTTCCTTGAAGGTAGAATCTCATATAGATAGGGTGGTAAAGAAAGCTTTTGGTATGCTAGCCTTTATAAATCAGAGCATTGAGTATAGAAGCTGGGATGTAATGTTAAAATTGTACAAGGCGTTGGTGAGACCAAATCTGGAGTATGGTGTACAATTTTGGTCGCCCAATTATAGGAAGGATGTCAACAAAATAGAGAGGGTACAGAGGCGATTTACTAGAATGTTGCCTGGGTTTCAACAGCTAAGTTACAGAGATAGGTTGAATAAGTTAGGTCTTTATTCTCTGGAGTGCAGAAGGTTAAGGGGGGACTTGATAGAGGTCTTTAAAATGATGAGAGGGATAGACAGAGTTAATGTGGACAAGCTTTTCCCTTTGAGAATAGGGAAGATTCAAACAAGAGGACATGACTTTAGAATTAAGGGACAGAGGTTTAGGGGTAACATGAGGGGGAACTTCTTTACTCAGAGAGTGGTAGCGGTGTGGAATGAGCTTCCAGTGGAAGTGGTGGCGGCAGGTTCGTTGGTATCATTTAAAAATAAATTGGATAGGCATATGGATGAGAAGGGTATGGAGGGTTATGGTATGAGTGCAGGCAGGTGGGACTAAGGGAAAAAAGTTGTTCGGCACGGACTTGAAGGGCCGAGATGGCCTGTTTCCGTGCTGTAATTGTTATATGGTTATATGGAATAGTTTCTTATTTGCTCGGCACAAGAGACTGAAGCAGAATATGGCATCTGGAGCACAAAATAAACTGCTGGAGGTAATCAGTGGGTCAGGCAACATCTGCAATGGGAAACAGATCGAGACCATGCATATGGATTGAAACTTTAGCCTTCATTCTGCTTCTACAGATGCTGCTCAACCTGCTGAGTCTCTCCAGTTCTTCTGGGTCGCTTTTTCGACCTTAATCAGACCCCCGACCCCCCTCAGCCTCCTCCGCTGTCGAAGAACAACGTAGTCTTGGTTTAGTTTAGCTTAACAGTCAGCAAAAAGACTAGACATGATTACAATCATGCCGGCCACAGTGTACAGATACAGGATACAGTCTCACCTCACACGTGAACTGCTCCATCTCAGGCAATATCCCGGCCCATACCCATCCACTGACACCCTCCTCCGCCTAGCGGAGTTGGTCCTTACCCTCAACAACTTCTCTTTTGACTCCTCCCATTTCCTCCAAACACAAGGCGTAGCTATGGGCACACGCATGGGCACTAGCTACGCCTGCCTCTTTGTCGGGCACGTCGAACAATCTTTGTTCTCGGCGTACCAGGGCCCCACCCCCGACCCTTACCTCCGTTACATTGACGACTGCTTTGGTGTCACCTCCTGCACCCACGCAGAACTGACTGACTTCATCCATTTCACCACCAACTTCCATCCGGCACTCAAATATACTTGGACCATTTCCGACATTTCCCTACCATTCCTTGACCTCACCATCTCTATTGCAGGTGATACACTCCTGACTGACATCCACTACAAACCAACTGACTCCCACAGCTACCTGGACTACTCTTCCTCCCACCCTGCTTCCTGTAAGGACTCCATCCCCTATTCCCAATTCCTCCGTCTACGCCGCATCTGCTCCCAGGATGACGTGTTCCACACCAGGTCATCGCAAATGTCCTCGTTCTTCAGAGAACGGGGTTTCCCCTCCCCCACTATAGATGAGGCTCGCACCAGGGTCTCCTCCATACCCCGCAACACTGCCCTCTCTCCCCATTCCTTCACTCACAACAAGGGCCGAGTCCCCCTGGTCCTCACCTTTCACCCCACCAGCCAGCGCATACAACAGATAGTCCTCCGCCAGTTTCGTCACCTCCAACGTGACCCCTCCACTCGCCACATCTTCCCATCTCCCCCCCTGTCTGCCTTCCGCAAAGACCGCTCCCTCCGCAACTCCCTCGTCAATTCTTCCCTTCCCTCCCCTCCCGCTCCACTCCTTCCCCGGGCACTTTCCCTTGCAACCGCAAGAGATGCTACACTTGTCCCTTCACCTCCCCCATCCACTCCTTTCAGGGACCCAAGCAGTCATTCCAAGTCCGACAGAGGTTCACCTGCATCTCCTCCAACCTCATCTACTGCATCCGTTGCTCCAGATGCCAGCTGATCTACATCGGTGAGACCAAGCGGAGGCTGGGCGATCGTTTCGCCGAACACCTCCGCTCGGTCCGCAATAACCAACCCGACCTCCCGGTGGCTCAGCACTTCAACTCCCCCTCCCACTGCGTATCCGACCTCTCGGTCCTGGGCCTCCTCCACGGCCAGAGTGATCAACACCGCAAGTTGGAGGAACAGCACCTCATATTCCGCTTGGGGAGTCTGCATCCTCTGGGCTTAAACATTGAATTTTCTCAATTCTGTTAACCCAGACTGCCTCCCCCCCACCTCTCCCTCAGCCCTCTGGCCCTGACATTCCTTCTCCATCTCCCCCCCCCCCCCCCAGTCGCACTAGCTTCTCATTTTCACACCACAAACAGCTTACAATGGCCTGCTTCCTTTATCACCAATACTTTTTTGCATATCTTTCACTCATTGTTCCTTATCTCTCCACATCACTGTTTATATCTCTCGTTTCCCTGATCCCTGACCAGTCTGAAGAAGGGTCTCGACCCGAAACGTCGCCTATCTCCTTCGCTCCTTAGATGCTGCTGCACCCGCTGAGTTTCTCCAGCTTTTTGTGTAACCCTCGATTCTCCAGCATCTGCAGTTCCTTCTTTAACAATCCCGGTGAATCTTCTGTGCACCCTCTCTGGCAAAAGGCTCTCCAGTTTCGGCTGCAACCAATGTTTATAAAGTCATACCAAATTCTATGTCATGGCGAACAGACAAGAATCCCATGTGCCTTCTTCAGCACCATATGCTCCCACCATTAGATCTATGGATTAGGACATTGGGGCCCATCTGTTACTGAAATATCCCCTAGGGTCGTGGATATGGGGTGCAGAACAACACCATCTGTAACGATCTGCCCCAGGCCTCATCACTTCTCTGCCAGTCACCCATGGTCCTCCAATCCCTTATCTCCCTCCATAAATATTCCCATCAACACGCTTTACTTTTGTTAGTTTTGTTTTTTGTTACGTGTACCGAGTTACAGTGAAACATTTTTGTTTGTTGCGTGCTATCCAGTCGGTGGAAAAACTATACATAATTATAATCAAGTCGCCCACAGTGTGCAGGTAACGGGAATAACGTTTAGTGCAAGATAAAGTCCAGAAAAGTCAGATTAAAGATAGTCCGTGAGTCTCCCATGAGGTAGGTGGGAGGTCAGGACCACACTCTGGTCTAGCTGGTGATAGCATGGTTCAGTTGCCTGATAACAGCTGGGAAGAAACTGTCCCTGAATCTGGAGCTGTGCGTTTTCACACTTCTTTATCTCTTGCCTTATGGGAGAGGGGAGAAGAGGGAGTGATCGGGGTGAGACTAGTCCTTGATTATGCCGCTGGCCTTGCCGAGGCAGCGTGAGGTGTAAATGGAATCAATGAAAGGGAGGTTGGTTTGCTTGATGGTCTGGGCTGCGTCCACAATTCTCTGCGATTTCCTGTGTATGTTCTACTCCAATTAGTTCTTCACATCATTATCAGGTCTAATTTAATCTGTCATTACCCCACCCACTTTACCAAATGATCAATGTCAGCAAGAGCTGATGACTGTCATTCATACACCACTGTTCACTCACATCCACGCTTTGTCTCATCTGTGCATTTACTATTCACACACCCTGTACACAGCCCCGAGCCCACACCTCACAGATTATCTTTATTCTTCCCACCACCTTTCCTGCAACTGATCTCACTTTCGCACTTCTGATGAAGTGTCTGACCTCAACCATGAACTCTGTTTATTTCTCTGCAGCCACTACCTGACCTGCTGAATTTTTCCCACGTTTTCTGTTTTTATTTCACGTTTCCAGCATCTGCATTTAGAACATAGAATAGTACAGCATAGGAACAGGTCCTATGGACCACAGAGTTTGTACCCAACATGATGTCAAGATGAACTCTTATCTGTCTGCACGTGATCCATATCCTTGACAACAATGCCAGTGCTTGATAATAGTGCATCATTTTATTGTCACATGTTAATTGTAAACATAGTGACATTATTTTCCTTACAAACAGTCCAGTAGAGTACCACCAAACCCCCGATCCCAGATGAGCAAGTGTGCAGGAATAGTCTACTGAGCCACTTGCAGGAGGCTCACTGTTTTGGTACCATGTTCAGAGTCCACGCTCTCGTTGTTACAAGGGGTGCCTGCACCATGCAAGCCCTAGGCTGTTGCTGCCCTTCCTTGGACGCCACATCCCTCTCCTCGCCGGTCCTTTGTTCTCCGGCGGTGCCTCCCGCAGCCGACCATGAGGGCACGATAGGCCAGACCCCAGTTCCCTCACCTCTATCAACTTGCTCCTTGTCCGGACGTCTCTGGTTCCATCCCCTGCTGGTCTGAGGCGGATGAGCAGGGGCAGGCACAGCAGCTTCCCCCCTTCCAGGCCGGTGGTCCGCCGAACAAGGGGCCGGCTCGGCGACTGCCTCCTGCAAGCCGCGATCCGTCCAGTGTTCCATTTGGCCACGCGGTACCAGCTGCGATCCTGAAGCTGGACTTCAGTGAGGCCACGGTACAGGCTCATTATGAAGCCACGGACCGTGAGTTCTGCCGCGGGCTGGCTTGACCGGTTCCACCCCCCCCCCCCCCCCCCGAAACCGCGATCTCCAACCTTGAATCCGGCTGCGGGGACCCGCTGTCCGGCTACTCATGGGCCGCAGCCTCCTGGGAGTGTCTGCCCATTCCCTACATATTCATGGAATGCCTGTACAAAAGTCTCTTACACATCACTATCGTATCTGCCTCCACCACCACCCACGGCAACCACCCTCTTATGTAAAAATGTTGCCTCACATCTCCCTTGAAAATTTGCGCCTCTCACCTTAAATCTATGCTCTCTGGTATTTGATCGTTCCATCCTGGGAAAAAGATGCTGACTGTCTAACCTATCTATGCCTCTTATATACCTCTATCGGGTCTCCCCACACGTCCAAAGAAAGCAATCCTAGTCTGTCCAACCTCTCTCCCTGCGACTAATGTCCCCTAATCAACGTTCTGGTAAACCACCTCTGCACCGTCTCCAAAGCCTCCTCATCCTTCCTGTAATGGGGCGACCAGAACTGCACACAATACTTCACATGCGGCCTGACCAAAGTCCCATAAAGCCGCAGCATGGTTTCCGGACTCTTATCTCAATGCGCCTATGAAACCAAGCTATGAAACCAAGCTTACTGTACGCCTTCTTTACTCCTCTATCCACGTGCGTTGCAGATTTCAGGGAGTTATGGCCTTGGAACGTAAGATCCATCTGTACACCAATGCTGTTAAGGGTCAGATAATCAATGCATTAATTATACATTTTCCCCATACCTCCCAAAGTGCAACACCACACATTTACTTGGGTTAAGCTCCATCTACTATTTCTCTGATAATTTCTATACCAGGTCTATATCCCGCTGTATACTGCCTTCCTCAGTCCGCAACCCCAGCAATATTGGTGTCATCTGCAAATTTACTAACTAACCCATTTATAGAGGTCCCAGTACAGATCCCTGCAGAACTCCACTGGTCACAGACCTCCATCCTAGTGAGACCACACCTGGAGTATTATGTGCAGTTTTGGTCCCCTCATTTGAGGAAGGACATTCTTGCTATTGAGGGAGTGCAGTGTAGGTTCACAAGGTTAATTCCCGAGATGGCAGGACTGTCATATGCTGAGAGAATGGAGCGGCTGGGCTTGTATACTGGAGTTCAGAAGGATGAAACATAGAAAATAGGTGCAGGAAGAGGCCATTCGAGCCAGCACTGCTATTTATTGTGATCATGGCTGATCGTCCGCTATCAATAACCGTGCCGGCCTTGTACCCATATCCCTTGACTCCACTAGCCCCTAGATCAATATCCAACTCTCTCTTAAATCCATCCATTTGGCTTCCACTGCCCTTTGTGGCAGGGAATTCCACAAATTTGCAACTCTCTGGGTGAAAACGTTTTTTCTCACGTCAGTTTTGAATGAGAGAGGATCTTATTGAAACATATAAGATTATTAAGGGTTTGGACACGCTGGAGGCAGGAAACATGTTCCCGATGTTGGGAGAGTCCAGAATCAGGGGCCACAGTTTAAGAATAAGGGGTATGCCATTAAGAACGGAGACAAGGAAACACTTTGTCTCACAGAGAGTTGTGAGTGTGGAATTCTCTGCCTGAGAGGGTGGTGGAGGCTGGTTCTCTGGATACTTTCAAGAGAGAGCTAAATTTGGCTCTTAAAGATAGCGGAGTCAGGTGATATGGGGAGAAGGCAGGAATGCGGTACTGATTGGGGATGATCGGACATGATCACATTGAATGGCGGTGCTGGCTTGAAGGGCCGAATGGCCTACTCCTGCACCTATTGTCTATTGACTTATATCGGTAAGCCAGTTCCGAATCCAAACGACCAAGTCACAGTTAATCTCATGTATTTTAATCTTCTGTACCATTTTACCATGGAGGACTTTATCAAATGCCTTACTGAAATCCATGTAGACACCATCCACTGGACAACCCTCATCGATTATCTTTGTCACCTCCTCAAAACACCTGATCAAGTTAGTAAGACACGACCTGCTGCCTACAATGCCATGCTAACATGCTAATTAAGCCGTTCTTTTCCTAATGGGAGTAAATCCTGTCCCATAGAATCCTCTCCAATAACTTCCCTACCACTGATGTGAGGATCACTGCTCTATAATTCCCTGGATTCTCTCTGATTCCCTTCTGAAATAGAGGAACAACATTGGCTACACTCCAGTTGTCCGGTACTTCACCTGTGACTAGAAAAGACGCAAAGATCTTCATTGAGGCACTTGCAATCTCATCTCCTGGTCCTCTCAATAACGTGGGATAAATCACAAATCCATTTATACATAGGTATAAAAAGCTGTGGGATTTTCTTTAATCTGACTTGCCCGAGCCATTTGGTGGCCTCTTTAGGTCCTTCTAAACATCAGCTCGAGTTATTTCTTCCTTTCTCTATATTCCTCAAAAGCCCTGTCTGATTCCATCCTCTTACAAATTGCACGATAGCTTTGCTCCAGCACTCAGGAGCATGAGGACATTTGCATGACTAGGAAATGTTTTGAGGGTGATGGGCCAAACATGGGAAATGGTACTAGTTTAGATTGGGCATCTTGGTCGACATTGACTCAAATTCTCACACAATGAAGGCCAACGCAGCATTTTGCTGAGTTTGTGATGGAACTAGAGATGAAAGTTACCTTTCGATCCACTTGTTTGCAGGAATGTCTTGAAACCTGCAAAGCAGATGAGACTCTGGAATCCCCAATTTATCCCGGCAACAGCCACCTGCAGCCGATTGAGGAGAACATCAGAAATTATGTCATGGGTCACTTCCGCTGGAACAAGTTTGGGAAGAAAAGAGCAAACAGCACAGGATTATTGGGCAGCAAGCGGGAGGGTGAAAGGGTCAGGGCTATGTTGGTGCAACTCCCAGCCACAGAGCCTGAAGGTCCCGAGGTGCAAAGTGAGGATATGGGCACGCAGCTTCCTAGGCTGAGTGATAAGAGGTCCTACTCGATGGAACACTTCCGCTGGGGGAAGCCAATGGGCAGGAAGAGGAGGCCCGTCAAAGTCTACCCAAGTAACTATGATAATGAATCAGTTGAGAATATGGGACCAGAACTGAAGCGTGAGGAATCCGTGGACTTTGACTACCCGGCAGAGATGTCCTACTTGGGGGATGTGGAGATGCAGGGGGATGCCACGAAAAAAGATGGGAAGATTTACAAGATGACCCATTTCAGGTGGGGCAGGGGTTCGAAAGGAAGCGGGCTGGGCAGGGGGCCTGAACTTTTGCACCCCCAACCTCTGCTGTTCGGAAACCCGGAAGACATGCTCCAGGAAAGCATGGAGAGTGGCCTGCCCGAGGAAGACGTGAAGAAAGATGGGGAGAATTACAAGTTTGGACACTTCAGGTGGAGTGCCCCACTCAAAGACAAGCGCTACGGAGGCTTCATGAAGTCCTGGGGCGAGAGGGGTCAGAAGCCTCTGTTGACTCTCTTCAGAAACGTCATCAAGGATGGTCACGACGCCAAAGCTCAGAGCCAATAGGATAAAGCTAAATAGGAAAGCTAGACGTAAGAGCTAGGAGCTGCCAACAATCTATTAGAGCAATCAGTAAGAAGTTAGAACCTGTCAATCAATAAAAGAGATAGTGTTGTACCCGGGCTTTACGTGCTCGCTGGTCCAGGCCACGGCTCTACAGATATTTTCCTACCGAGCTGTACATTATGTAAATGGATCTAAGAAATAAACTTTTTTTTCGCAAATGGTCACAGACTTCGCAGTGTCTGCTTACCCGTTTGGTTCGAGACTGTGGTGTGAAATACAATAACAACATTAATACACAAGGAAATAGCAGAGTGGGCCATGTCTCAGGCCTACAAACCAGTCAGTGTGATCCCGGCTGATCTGCACCAGCCTTACTTCCTTTCCTGTCAGATCCCCATTGCCCTCAATTCCTTGCACTCTCCCACACACCAAACCAAGCAAGACAGCAACAGCAGATATTCAGCAAACCCCATTCATTAAAGAGAATCCACATTTCACTCATCTCCTTCCCATAGTAAAACACTCACTGATCCTTTGTCCGCTGGTTGATCTGTTGACCGCTCACCGATTCTTGTTGTCCACTCTGATGCGTGTTGCCCATTTGACGATTGGTGTCCAACCCATAAACTGATCCACGTCCAGCCCACCCACCCATTATCCAGTTGCTGATCCTTGTCAGACCAACTTGTTGATCCGTGTCCAACACTCAACCATCTGTTTACTACCAATCCGTGTCACACACACTCACTGATCCATGTCACACGCTCACTGATCCATGTCACACGCTCACTGATCCATGTCACACACTCACTGATCTGTCACACATTCACTGATCTCACAAACTCAGTGATCCATGTCACACACACTGATCCGTGTCGCACTCACTGATCTGTCACATACACACTGATCCATATCACTCACTGATCTGTGTCCCATACACTCGCTGATCCGTGTCACACTCACTGATCTGTGTCCCATACACACACTGATCCGTGTCACACACACACACAGATTCATGTCACACTCACTGATCCATATCCCATACACACACTGATCCATGTCACACACTCACTGATCCGTGCCCCATACACTCACTGATCTGTGTCCCCTCTCCAGCCATGGCCTGGCTCCCATCTCAGTGGCACAGAAGTGAAGCGCAGGAATCTCAAGCTTGACCCCATGAAACATCGGAGCAAAATTAGGCCATTCAGCTGAATGAGTCTGCTCTGCCATTCGATCATGGCTAGTCTATTTTCCCTCTCAACCCTATTCCCCTGCATTCTCCCTGTAACCTTTGATACCAGGGGACTCATCAATGCTTACGTAAGTGTGCAAGTGTGTTTTTTACATGTGTGCATGTTTGCGTGCACTTGTGAACGCGTTTGGCGTGGGAATTTTTCTGTATGTGCATGTTCTTGCATGTTTGTGTGTTCATTAAATTACTGTTAAAAACGTAAAGTACGTGCTATAAAACCAGGATAGGTGCTCAACCTAGAAAATCCAAGCCCAAAGCCAAAGTAGTCTCTAAACTGATTATACTAACTTATGCTAAGGGCAATAACTAACTCCATATGCAATACACTATCTACATAAGCACTATCAAGCACATAAAAAACAATGTAGGTGCAAGTATATAATTGGGGTTATCAAATAGACACCTCCCTTCACTGGTGTTTCATTGAGTGAGGCCCAGGCCACCTCAGGAAGGCTCAATGGTTAGTTCTGGTGTCCCAGAACAAGCCCGCTCAATACCTGCTCTCACCACCTATGCTACCAGTATTTACTAAATGAAGGAAACTACAGACGATCAACTCACTCAAATAAATGCAACACACTTGCATCCTGTCTTACACGTATCTTAACCCATCGTTAAATAGTCATAGCATCAGAAAGATATAAATAATGCATAAAACCGGGATACACTTGCAAAGAAATACACATATCACATGCTATATTTCCTTGGTAGACACAAAAAGTTGGAGGAACACAGCGGGTCAGGCAACATCTTTGGAGAGAAGTAATGGGTGACATTTCAGGTCGAGACCCTTCTTCAGACCTTTCTGCAGTTCTTTCCTTATACATTTCCTTTCTGCTCCCTACTGACACTTTCTTCTCCACCAAATTCTCCTACTGCCCTGCTCTGCTGCCTCTGACATCTCCTTTATGGCCTGACGCAAACTCTGTGAATTCCTAGCTCTCCAAATAGCGATATGGTTGATCGCGCTATAAAACCTCTACAACCCACCTTGACCGGACTTACTCTTGCTCTCCATCCTCGCTGCTCAACCTCTGCTGCCTAATCTACACATCTAAGCTTTTTTCCTTTCATGAGACTCATCCACTAAGTTCTCACATGGCACCATCAGTTCTATAAAATATGCTGTCTGCTGACTGACCATAACAACAAGCTTTGCTCCCAAATCTACCTGCATCTCCCAATCTTTGCAGGCCCTTAGCTGGCCTAACCCACACCTGTCTGAAAAATTTCCTCCTCTACCCTTCTCTCCCTTACGGACAAAATGAACAGCTACACTCAGTCCCGATGCCGACTGAATTCACTTGTGCTCTCCTCCTCTCAATTGCTGCAGCTATGCACTTCCAAGACCTGGTTATGCGGCCAAATATACCAACCCTGAGAAAGCCAAGTCTTACATCCTGACAAAATATGCCTCAACGTTGTCACCTCTGAACACAGGGGACACACCGGATCCACACCTACCCATTGTTTGAGGTTCTGTGGTGATGGCAGCACATCATAAATAGCCCCTATAAGGAAACTTACATGACCCACCTCCATGCACCACAGGTCCATCCAGCTAAAACTCCACTTCATCCTCTGTCCCTGCTTAACCTGAGCCACTACCCTTATACAGTATATACAGTGATGGAAATCGGTTTTAGGAACTAGGGATATGCTAAGGTCCGTGAAGCTGAGGGAGGGGGGATTTTTTAATGTGCGGTCATACCCATGTAAGAGTACAAGAATGCATAACTTGTCGGTGATTGGTCACAATGCCCCTCGGAGACTGTGTCTGATTGGCTGCCGAGTGACCAGCGCATTATGTGATTCGACACAATGCCCTTGGAGGCAGCGGCTGATCGGACGAGAGACTGATTTCTTGATTGGACGGGAATTTTAATGGAAGCTGGTCGGTGATTGGACGCAACCCCCTTAGAGACAGTGGTTGTTTGGCCGCCAAATAATCGGACACAAAAAATTGACAAATAGGAAAACAAAAAAATTGGAATTCCGATTTAAATCTGGTGTAAGGTACATAGGGTGGGTATCGATTAATTCTAGACAACATATTAAAAAAAAAAAATTAACCCCATTAATTCACTCATGGTGTATTATGATGTGTTCTACAGTATGAAGTGTACAGCAAAACTTGCACTTCCAGAGTGGTCTGTTGTGTTGTTTCTTCAGCGGACACGGATTTATTTTAAGAGCTAAACATAAAGTGCTGGAGAACTCAGCAGGTCAGGCTGGATCTATGGTGCGTCCGAAGAAGGGTCTCGACACAAAACGTCACCTATTCCATCTCTCCAGAGATGCTGTCTGAACCGCTGAGTTACTCCACCATTTTCTGTCTATCTATGGAGGGAATGGTTAGGCGATGTTTAGGGTTGGGTCCCTTCTCCAGGCATTTTTTAAGGGGTTGGGAAAGATCGCACATTTCACGTATTTAAATATGTTGTTACAAATATAACTAGTAGTGTAGGGGAAATTTCCATGAGCCATAATTGCCACATACATAGTCAAAGGTAGAAATGTAGAAAGTTATGCGTGTAAAAAAAAATTATAAGGTTTGTAGTCTCCTTGTGCCAATGAAACGCCAAATTCAAAATTCTATTTTTTGAAAATTGGCAAAGCAAAAAGTAGCATGTTCTCTGGAAAGGCTTATCCTAAAATAATTCATTGGAAGGGTGTGATTTTTCAGTCAGGACGTCTGTATCATTTAGTCAGTGAGCTCACGGTCCAGAGCGCTTCTCTATTACCCCTCTACATAAAACAAAGAGCCAATGCCTCTTCAAGGTCTACTAATCCAGCCGTAGCTTCAGTTGCAGGTACAGCTGAAGGGATTTGGCACTCGGGCAATGCTAAGAATTTATATGAATTTAAAAAATCCGATATGTTTAAATCGTTCAAAAGCTACAACCACACCATGATAAATAACACTAAATAAAACTGAAGCAAATAAAGGCAAACAGAAGAATTAACCTTGAACGAGAGGGAGAAAACAACACATATAAACTTATTAAAAAAAAATTCATATAACATCCCTAAATGACGGGTACAAATTACTAAATAACGCTGGAGAAACTCAGCGGGTGAGATACTGCCTCACTGGCTGAGTTCCTCCAGCATTTTTGTCTACCTTTGATTGTTCCAGCTTTTGCAGTTCCTTTTTAAATAATGTGGGTGAATGACTGTACCTGCACACCAGGAAGAAGCCTGTGCTCGCAGTCCGGAGCTCTTAATGACAGTAAGATTTAAGAAATTCTCCTGTGAATTTTATTCAAAGGAATGCGGCGTCATTAATACTTGGTCAAAACACAATTATATTGACTGAGGAATGCAGATCGATGTATTGGTGACACATTGCATAACCATGTGTTAACTACTGGCTGTTAACAAGTGCTAACAGTGGCAGTTAACAGTGGCAGAGCTGCCTGCTTTGAGTTCCATTTGCTCCCTCTAGTTCCACTTGGCACCAGATTACTAAGGTATGCTTGCTCCCTGATAATTGCAACTCTAACCTCACCTTAGCATACTTAAACTCCTGTTTGGCTAGACAATGGTAAATTAAGTTTCCCATATAAAGCCACATTATTACGACATCATGGAATTCCTAAATATTTCCTAATATATGAACTAACCAATCTCTCAACTCTTTCCACCTTAGAAATTGGCACCTTTTATATTGTTAATGGCCACATCAACCTAGGAAATAACCCAAACTGCAAACACCACAACTTCAAGCCCTGCTTGGAAACCTTGACTTCTCCATTCTTTCTAACCCCCGTCAATAACATATTTTCTAACTTTTGCTGAACCTGTTCAGTATCATCCAACTTCCTGTTACATCGCCTACCCAAACTTTTAACTGTCTTCTCCATTATAGATGGGATTTCTTCATCTACATAAAACCTTTTCTCTACTACATTTCCTCTAGTCAAAGAAATACTTTGTGATTTACTAGGCTTAATCTTCAATCTAGCCCATGTAAGATTATATTTATCTTCTCTAGTAACCTTCTTGTAGAAGCTACAGTTGTGGTCAGCAAGGTCATATCATCCATATAGACACCGATTGGAGGGAGGTGCAGCCCGTCCTGCCGTCTCTCCCCGCCGACGACCCACTGTGATGCTCTAATCACTAGGTCCATCGCCATTGTAAACGCTAACAGGGAAATAGTACACCCTGCCATCATGCCCATCTCTAGTCTCTGTCATGCTATGCTGTTGTGAAGTCTGCTGTACTAAAACACATTTGGACATCTTGGAAATATGCATACACTAAATTTACTATTGATCCTGGATCTCTAAAGAAATCAAAAGCAATGTGTATGCGTGTCCTTCAGGATGACCGAGGTTTCCTTAGCACATTGTGTGTAAGAGGAGTGAAGGTCTCTGTGTCCAGAAGGTAAGCTTCATCTTCTGCACAGCTCTGATACTGTCTATGCAGGTGTTCTGATGCCCGCTCACTATACTGTCTGGAATATTTCAGTAATATTTCTGGAAGCACCAAAGTTCCAAAGTTGTGGAAGACATTTAAAGACTGCATGGATGAACTACAAAAATTGTTCATCCCAATTTGGCAAAAGAACAGATCAGGGAAGGTAGTGAATCCGTGGATAACAAGGGAAATCAGGGATAGTATCAAAGCAAAGGATGATGCGTACAAAGTAGCCAGAAAAAGCAGCATACCAGAGGACTGGGAAAAATTCAGAGACCAGCAGAGAAGGACAAAGGGCTTGATTAGGAAAGGAAAAATAGATTATGAAAGAAAACTGGCAGGGAACATAAAAACTGACTGCAAAAGTTTTTATAGATATGTGAAGAGAAAGAGATTAGTTAAAACAAATGTAGGTCCCTTGCAGTCAGAAACAGGTGAGTTGATCATGGGGAACAAGGATATGGCGGACCAATTGAATAACTACTTTGGTTCCGTCTTCACTAAGGAAGACATAAATAATCTGCCGGAAATAGCAGGGGACCGCAGGTCAAAGGAGTACTTGAGTGAAATCCAGGTTAGTCGGGAAGTGGTGTTGGGTAAATTGAATGGATTAAAGGCCGATAAATCCCCAGGGCCAGATAGGCTGCATCCCAGAGTACTTAAGGAAGTAGCTCCGGAAATAGTGGATGCATTAGTGATAATCTTTCAAAACTCTTTAGATTCTGGAGTAGTTCCTGAGGATTGGCGGGTAGCAAACGTAACCCCTCTTTTTAAGAAGGGGGGGAGAGAGAAAACGGGGAATTACAGACCAGTTAGTCTAACATCGGTAGTGGGGAAACTGCTAGAGTCAGTTATTAAAGATGGGATAGCAGCACATTTGGAAAGTGGTGAAATCATTGGACAAAGCCAGCATGGATTTACGAAAGGTAAATCATGTCTGACGAATCTTGTGGAATTTTTCGAGGATGTAACTAGTAGCGTGGATCGGGGAGAACCAGTGGATGTGGTGTATCTGGACTTCCAGAAGGCTTTCGACAAGGTCCCACATAAGCGATTAGTATATAAACTTAAAGCATATGGCATTGGGGGTTCAGTATTGATGTGGATAGAGAACTGGCTGGCAAACAGGAAGCAAAGAGTAGGAGTTAACGGGTCGTTTTCACAATGGCAGGCAGTGACTAGTGGGGTACCGCAAGGCTCAGTGCTGGGACCCCAGCTATTTACAATATACATAAATGATCTGGATGAGGGAATTGAAGGCAATATCTCCAAGTTTGCGGATGACACTAAGCTGGGGGGCAGTGTTGGCTGTGAGGAGGATGCTAGGAGAATGCAAGGTGACTTGGATAGGCTGGGTGAGTGGGCAAATGTTTGGCAGATGCAGTATAATGTGGATAAATGTGAGGTTATCCACTTTGGTGGCAAAAATAGGAAAACCGACTACTATCTAAATGGTGGCCGATTAGGAAAAGGGGAGATGCAGCGCGACCTGGGTGTCATGGTACACCAGTCATTGAAAGTAGGCATGCAGGTACAACAGGCAGTGAAGAAAGCCAATGGTATGTTAGCTTTCATAGCAAAAGGATTTGAGTATAGGAGCAGGGAGGTTCTACTTCAGTTGTATAGGGTCTTGGTGAGGCCACACCTGGAGTATTGCGTACAGTTCTGGTCTCCAAATCTGAGGAAGGACATTATTGCCATAGAGGGAGTGCAGCGAAGGTTCACCAGACTGATTCCTGGGATGTCAGGACTGTCTTATGAACAAAGACTGCATAGACTCGGTTTATACTCTCTAGAATTTAGGAGATTGAGAGGGGATCTTATAGAAACTTACAAGATTCTTAAGGGGTTGGACAGGCTAGATGCAGGAAGATTGTTCCCGATGTTGGGGACGTCCAGGACAAGGGGTCACAGCTTAAGGATAAGGGGGAAATCCTTTAGGACCGAGATGAGAAGGAATTTTTTCACACAGAGTGGTGGGTCTCTGGAATTCTCTGCCACAGAGGGTAGTTGAGGCCAGTTCATTGGATATATTTAAGAGGGAGTTAGATGTGGCCCTTGTGGCTAAGGGGATCAGAGGGTATGGAAAGAAGGCAGGTACGGGATACTGAGTTGGATGATCAGCCATGATCATATTGAATGGCGGTGCAGGCTCGAAGGGCCGAATGGCCTATTCCTGCACCTAATTTCTATGTTTCTATGTTTCTATGTATTTGGAAAGAAAGGTTCACAATAATCTGTGTCCAAGAAGTCTAAGGAAACTCGACATGTCTCCAATTACACTGACCAACTTTTACAGATGCACCATAGAAAGCATACTGTCAGGATGCATCTCAACTTGGTTTGGGAACAGCTTTGCCCAAGACCACAAGAAATTGCAGCCCAGTCCATCACGGATCATCTTCCCCATCACGCTGCGTCGGGAAAGTAGCCAACTTAATCAAAGACTTGTATCACCCTGGTCATTCCTTCAAGCACATACCACCTGGCTTAAAAACAGCTTCTTCCCTGCTGTTAACGGACTACCAAACGGTCCTCTCATATGCTGGCAGTGTAGATCTGATCTTCCAATCGACCTCATTGCAGCCGTTGCATTTTTTTTAATCTACACATTCTCAATAGCTGTAACACTATATTCTGCACTCTGCTTAATTTTCTGTTGCATTACTTGTTTTTATTTATTTTAGTTTTAGAGATACAGCGTGGAAACAGGCCTTTGGCCCACCGAGTCTACGCCGATGAGTGATCGCCCGTTCACTCGTTCAATCCTACACATTACGAACAATTTACAGATGTCAATTAACCTACAAACCCACATATCTTTGTGATGTGTGATGAAATTGGAGCACCCATGCGATCACAAGGAAACCATACAAACTCTGTACAGACAGGACCCTCAGTTAAGAATGAACCTGAATCTCTGGTGCTGTAAGGTAGCAACTTTACTGCTGTGCCACTGTCATGTTCCGATTTGCTCGATAGCATGCATTTCTCACTGCATCACAGTACATGTGACCACAGGAAACTAATACCAAGATGTAGATGGATCCACACATGCTGCTGAAGGTTTGAACATTGCTTTTTAATATTCACTGATGGCAATGGTCTGAGAGCAGGGTTCCATGCTGGGGATGTCTGCTGTTGAGTACAGGCTGTTGTTGTGTTGTAAGCTTCCTGTATAGGAGCTGGCAGAGTTCTGAGAAGACAAATGACCAATGACACATAACCAGAACACTCTGGAATCACTCTTTAGGTATGGCAAGCATTTGTGTAGGAGACCGTTCACCTTTCAGCCTAGACACTTGGTCCGAACGGCTAATGAAAGATCTTTCATCTGAGATGTTAACTGTTCCCCCTCCACAGCTGCTGCCAGACCTCATGAGTGTTTCCAGAGTTTTGGTTTTATTTCAGAATTCTAGCATCTGCAAGTTTTATTATTTTCATGATCAATGACATGGACTTTAAATGAAAGCACCTTCTAAGCTTTCTGCATGGAAGCAGCGATTTAGATCTACAAGCACCGCTCCACTCTCCAATTCTCGTAACCTCGGCGTTTTCAGAGCTCTCTCTGGCACCGATGCTGGGAGACCAGAGTACATCAGCAGAAACAAAAAAAGCCAACATTGACGAGGGTTACAGGATAACCAAACTCTCAGCACCACCACTGAGTTGACAGGTTAGCCCGAACGTTCAATTGATTGTAGCCATCCCATTCCTTACCCCAAGCATCAAACCAGTACTGCTGTGGGCCAGAGAGCCTGCATTGAGATTGTGGTATCTGAGAGGCTATCGACATGGTTTCGGAGAGTGACTATCAGTAGGCATGTGTTGTATGGGTTGATGATGCCAGCTCCTTCACTACTGCCTGCAGTGGTGCTCTGCACTCACACTACAGGAAGCAGCAAGCTCTAGTAAAGCCTATCTGTGATCAAGGGTTAGCACAGGCCGTGCATTGACACGTGACTTCATGACAAAGCACTAAAGGATGACCATGTTTGCGCCAACGGACACAACAGCGAGGTGACGGCTGGCATTCTGATGGTTTGTGAGATGTTCGATGCAGCTGCCCCCATCCCATGGGATGGGAAGGGACCCAACATTCCACTGATCCGCTGCTCTGCAACCTGCTCTGTTAGTACACACAAAGGTCTGGGAACTTCATCTCGTACACGGGCACGGAGCGGGGTGGCGTCTGGCCGTAACCAATGGTTGAGCCTGATGGGCTCGGAGGAGGCCTGCAAATAAAGAGAGCTCTTCAGAAAAGGCAAAATGGCAGCAAGTGCTGTGCAGAGATTACATAACAGTGTCACTGGTCCTACTCTAGGCGTTCAACCCTGAGGGCTGCCAGGTCAGTATAGCTCTGACACACACTTGCAGAGAGGGAGCTGTCCTCCTTGGGGACCATGAACCTCAGCCACCACTCGCCTTTGCAAAGGAATCCTCAGCACGCTAAATGCTTCCTCACTACTCTATCCACCTGTCCCCACTTTCCAGGTGTGGAGACCAGCACTCCAATGTCTCTCTGTTCATTGACAGTCCTGTGGTCCCTGCTGTTTACTGTATTTGTCCAGTCCGAATCACGCGTGCATTATCTCACACTTGTCTGGATATGGATATTTTAACAATGGGCCATCTGGTGTTCGGAGGAAGGGTCGCAGGCCCAAAATATTCTTTGTTTCTCCTTCAACAGATGCTGTGCCTGACCTTCTGAGTTTTTCTACTACTATTCTACTACTCTACCAGTATCTTGTATCCTCTGTCAGGACTCCTCCCCCCCCCTGTCTTCTCTGATGCAAGGAAATAAATCCATCCCATCCAGTCCCTCCTCATAACAGAGACCTCCATCCACAACGTCTGGGCAAATCTCCTTTACACCCTCTGCCATGTTCTCTCTGTACAGTGGTGACCTAAACTGCAAACAATATTCCACATGTAGCCTCACCAATATTAGAACATAGCACAGCACAGAAATAGGCCCTTAGACCCAACTTGCTTGCACTGATCAAGATGTTCATCCGTTATTCCTATTTGCCTGCATTTTGCTCATGTTCGCCCTTTATCCATGTACCTTCTAAAAGTTGTCATTGTACCTGCCTCAACCACTTCTTTTGACATGTCAGACAATATAGCCACCACCCTCTAGGTGAAAAGGTTGCCCCCTTAGGTCCATTTGAAATCTTCCCCCTCTCATCTTTATATTTAACTTGTCTAGGGAATCATGGGAAAAAGACTATGACCGTTCACTTTATCTATGCCGCTCATGATTTTATAGACTATCTAAGGTCACCCTCCGCAGCCTCCTGTGCTCGTGGGGAAATCGTTCCAGCCTATCCTCACAAGTCAAGCCACCAGTCCTAGTAACAACCTCTTGAATCTTCTTTGCACATTTTACAGCTTAATGGCATCCTTCTTATAGCTAGGCAACCAGTACTCATAGTTGTTGGTGACCCCACGCTCCAAGTGTGGTCTCACCAACAACTTGTACAGTTGCAACATGACAACCCAACTCTTGTCCTTAATGCCCTAACTGATGCAGGCAAGCATGCCAAATACCTTCTTCACCATCCTGTCTAGCTGTGTTGCTTCTTTCAGGGAACTAAGTACCTACATCTACCATTCCTTGGCCCACTTAGCCAGCTCACCTAGATCCTTAGTAAATAATCTTCTTCATTGACCACTACACCACCAATTTTGGTGTAATGTGCAAACTTATTCTAACTATCCTCTGAAATGAGATATTGTTGTATGAAACCAAGACGCACCAGCTATCAACAGTTTATGATGGCAATTGAGAATGGGTGATAAATGTAATCTTGGTAGCAACAGCCTCATTCCAAGCATTAATATATAAAAATCCTTCTATAATCTAACTTGGAAATTTCTCTGTTTCTACTGGATGAGGAATAGGATAGGTTTAGAGGGACATGCGCCAAACACAGGCAGGTGGGACTAGAGTAGATGGGGAATGTTGGTCGGTGTGGGCAAGTTGGGCCAAAAGGCCTGTTTCCGTGCTGTATGATTCTACTGGAATCGAGAAAACCGATGGCAGGTTAACCTGGAATTTTTCATGTGTGTCAAAGAATTCAAATGGGCTATTTTACAACTTACCTTACAGTTATCTCAAAGATTTGATTTAGCTTACTCTGCAGAATAGTTGCCTGAAATTAAAGGAACGAGAAGCAGTAAGTAATGGATAATATCACAGTAACTCAGAATCCAAGCTTGCCATCATTCCCTACACATTCCTCCTGTCTTTGGATCAGGCCGAGAATGCCGAGACCAACAACTGTGGCCTTTCACACAAGAAAGTGGGGCCGGGAAGGAGCTGACGTAATCGAGTGGGGGAGATGGATAGAAATGCTGCGATGAATCTGCTGACTGCCGTGGCCACCACAACCACTGTCCTTCAATAGCCTTACAGACCATTCCTGAAGACAGTTATCAACCACACTGGATCACATGTAGCCGTGTACCACACTGAAGGATATTCTAAACCAAACATGATTGTGTAAAAATCCAATGGCTTCAAGATCACCACATGGTACGTCTTTATTCCAAACGTATTAAATTAGTTGAAATTAAGATTTCCCAGCTGCTGTGGGAGGGGAACAAATGGCTCTGCATCAATGATGCAAGCCTCTGGGGCTCATGCAGTTTTTAACCAATGCACCATCATTGCCTGGGCGTTGGCAGCAAGGACAGGTGCTACAGACTTCAGGACTAAAGGAATACAAGAGTAAACTGCAGTGAAAGGGAGCAGGGAGATTGAAGGTTAGGCAGGTTGCAGAGACGTTCTCACATGGCTGACCGGACCAGCTGGGCTGAATTGCCTGTTGAGTGCTGTAACTGTTGTGAATGCTCTAGAGCAACTAGACATAACCCCTGTTGATCACTTATTCCAGGTGCCTGTTACCGTTGAACTAGTGTATCTTTAAGCCAGCCCGTTGGACCATATTGGGAATTTTTACATAGTCTGTCATGCACTTCCTCTCCGTTAGGAGCCAGATTCAGATAAATCTCTTCCACAAGGTAGGTCCTTACCCTAGCTCCACAGTGGGCTGCTATCTCTTCAAATGGAGCCTTCTGAAACTTCTCCACCACCAGCCGCCTCCTCTCCCTCTCCTGCTCCTCCATTGCTCCACCATCTACTGGCCAATAAAACACAGGGCATCAGTGCCAGCAGTTTCACCGCCACCCCAACCCATACTGACGCAGCAGGCCCCCACTTGATTGGGAGGTGATCTCCTTAAAGGCAAGAACATCAACCTCTACCATTCATAGTTTACGTGAGGAGAGCCCCAGCAACGTTCAGTGAGGCTCAGGACTTGTCTGCTACAGTTTGCAGCCCAGGATTGGGGACAGACTAGAGTGCCCACTGTAGACGCCACCGGCTTCATCAAGTCTGCACCACTCCCCGTTTAAAATACCACAGGTGAATCTGCCTCTACGACTCACCGTCTGGCTGTTCACCCTCTTCCTGAAGAATGTTCTGCATCCACTCATGGGTATTCTGGACTTGACAACTGCCAGGCAAGCTGCCATCTTGGAGCCACATCTGTACCACAGGATAGCTGTCTGCTCGCTAACCCATGTCCCTGCACCATGCTTTCCTGACCTTTCTCTTCCCTCCCAGCACTGCTCTGGTCTTGGAGGTGACCACACTCTCCAAGAGAACCTTTCCACAGAACCAAATACTACTGAGAAACCAAGATACAGTCCTGTGAACAGACATAGAATGAAGGGATATAGACCACAAGCAGGCAGATGTGTAGTATGAATTGGATTCATGGTCAGCACAGATAGGGTGGGCTGAATGGTCTGTCTCAACAGTGCTGGACTGTTCTACATCCCATGAACACTCAGTCTCTTGCTGCTAGTAGCTGTTTGAGCTGCAGACTGACAAAAAGACATTGTCATTATAGAATGAATGAGAAGCCAGTGTGAACAAAGCCTTGTAACAATGCAGCAAGCAGCTTGCTGCAAGTCCAGCCTGCAGGTGCAGGGAGATGTGCTGCCCTCACAGGCTGAGCTACACCTTACCTATTGCTTTCTTCAGGGTTTCGTATGTGATTTCCTCAGCTGGCATCTTCTGTAACAAGATACATACATTGTCATGTCACTGAGATTCCCATGTAACAACCAGATGTACAAGTCATGCAGAATGCTCCAAGGAGAACAAAAGCTTATTAACACAATGAACACACTTCTCCCATTCTCCTTGGCATTCATCACCCTCTCACGAGCCCCCGCTGCTTCACTTTTCACCACACATTCCCCAGTCCCATAATCGTCTGGGCAGGGTTCCTGCCACAACAAGAGGAGTTTAACCCCAGATGTAATGAGGTGCCCTGACAGACTCAATTCAAGCAGAGCTCATTGTTCCTTCCCCAACACCATGTGGGGTTCCCCTGGGTTCTCCAGTTTCCTTCCACATCCTAATGACTTGGGGGGGGGGGGGGGGGGGGTAAAATATAATCAATTTAGATAAGTGGCAAACGAGTCAAAGGAGAATTTATGTGCGTGGGAGAGGGAATAAGTTACAGGGCAAGTATCAGATGAGATTGCTCTGTTGGCATGGATATGACTGGCATTTTTGAATGTCATTACAAGGCAGGCACGTGCCGTCAGGGTAGGCAAGGTAGGCACTGCCTACCCTGACTAAAATTATAACATAGTAATAACTAAATATAAATAATAAAGGCACGGGGAATTATGCCTATGTAAGAGACCGATCGCTTAGGTAGGCATAATTCTCCGTGCCTTTCATCCGCAGCGCTTGTAACACAGGAAGGTCTGTGCAGCCCACGTGCCGTCAGTTTCAAGCTGGGCTGAAGGCAGCAGAAATTCTGCCTTTGCTGTACTGCGCAGGTGCATTGGCGGGGTTTTCATCTATGGTTTGTCGTGTACCAATGATGTGGTAAGTACATGTTGTGTTTATGTTGTTAAATACTGTATTTCCCGGGGTGTGGGGGTGGGGGTGGGGGGGGGGGGGGGGGAGAGCTCCTTTCACAGCGTTTGTGGAGTCTGGCCCGGGATAAAGTTGCGGGGAGGGCACGAATGTTATGAATGAGGGGTCGGGAGCATCCACTTGCGACGCTCCTTGCATGGGGGTGTGCAATGACACCGCATTGAGGCTGGGGGGGGGTGGGGGTGGGAGAGAAGTAGCTCGGGTGGCTGAGTGCCACCGGACCGGACAGCGTAACCAGCCGCCATCTAAGCTCCTTCTGCCGGTCCCCACTCACATCTGGCAGCTCTCTGTCTAAAAACCTCTCTCCCGCCGTTCGCTGGCCTCACTCATGTCCTTAAATTCTGACAGCGCGATTGAGGTTACTCGGCTGTGGGACTTTAAGAATTTGCAGGAAGCCGCTGACATGAGCGAACTCAGTGAACGGCAGGTGACAGGTGTTCCCACGGAGAGCACTGCCAAAGGTGAGCTGGCCGCCAGAAGGTGCTGAAGTGGCGGCCCGTTCTGCTGTCGGGTCCCGGTGGGCGCTTGTAGCTCCCCAAGCTGCTTCTATCCCCAGCTACAGTGGGTGGATTCGCGCCCGGAGAGCTGCGGTAGCGGTGAGTGAGTTACCGGCAGTATCCCCAACCCCCTCCTTCTCAACACTTGTGCCCTCCCCACAACTTTACCCCTGGCACAGACTCTCCACACAATGAGTGAAAGGAACTGTTCCCCCAATTGGTCTAGGGCTAGGAAGCCTTGGGCAAATTGAAAAGTCACTGTTTTTATTTATTTATTTATTCAACGGGAAGAACAATCTGCGCATGCGCGGTTTAATTTTTTATGAAAGCGGACTGAGTGCCTACCCTGAGTAATTACTCATGGCACGTGCCTGTTACAAGGATAATACATCTCTTTGCTTATTATGGATAACTCCAATGATTAGTCGTCTCTCCATCGTTCTGCTGACTGCAGTCCCTGAACCATTTGAGATGAAGCATCACAATGTATACAACCTGGTGACAATAGGCCAGCCAATCTTCAGTAAATCTCCACTTTGTCTAGTGCTCCATTCTGCTGCTGGGATTGACTTTGGACTTTCTACAGTTCCATCTACCTGCTTTTAAACTAGCAATGAGTCTGTATCACGTGATTTTCACAGCATGGTACCTATCCATTATTAATAGAAAAGAGAACAGTGCAGCACAATAACAGGCCCGGTCACCCACCAGAACATCTTCCTGCACACATTCACACTAAATTGCTTTGGTTAACCTGTTAAGTGTTTACCTGAAGATTGACATAAAATGCTGGAATAATTCAGCGGGACAGGCAGCATCTCTGGAGAGAAGGAATTGATGACGTTTCAGGTCTAGACACTTCTTCAGACTTTAGTCTCAACCCAAAACGTCACTCATTCCATCTCTCTAGAGATGCTGCCTGTCCTGCTGAGTTACTCCAGCATTTTGTGTCTACCTTCGGTTTAAACCAGCATCTGCAGTTCTTTCCTACACACTAAGTGTTCACCTGAACCTCTTTACAGTCTGCCTCACTTTGACATTCTACTTTTGTGCCAAAAAATGCAAAATGATTATCTAAATATTGAAGTCAGCAAATATCAGTACAAAGAATAAAAGCAAAGGGTTGATACTGAGAATATTCACAAAATGCCCAGAAATCCACTGTGAAACGTTATTTGGGCAGGACCAACACTGCTGAGAAACAGTGTAAAGCTCCCTCAACAGTGTCCCATGAAATATTCCTGGAGTAGGGACAGTGACAGATAAATACAGGGTTTAGTTGGTTTTGAGCCCAGGGACTGTGAAGCTATGAGGCACTCTTTCCATGGAGTTTTTTCATCGTCTCTCACAGGAACAATGTGCTCATCTTCCACAGGGAAGGTACCAATTAAAGTTGATATTTGTACTCAATGATGAGCTCGACAACTATACCTGTTACCAGCAGCCCTTGGTGACACTCTATTCCAGTGAGCCACCTTCTGGCTCACTAACCCAACACCAGCTACCCACTGCAACGTCAGAGAGATACCTCTTCCTTTTCCGGACTATTGCGAGATTCCACTTCCACCTGCAGAGAGATGGTCTCACCAATGCTCTTCCTCTTTGATAAACGGTCTTCATCTGCAACACACCATGCACAACACATTAGAGGTTGGCACAGCTGGTAGAGCTGCTCTCTGTATGAAGTCCCTGTGACCGCATGGGTTTCCTCTGGTTGTTCCGGTTTCCTCCCACCACCCAAAGATGTGCAGTTTTGTAGGTTAATTGCCCTCTGTAATTTGTCCCTTTTCCATAGGGAGTGAATGAGAAAGTGGGATAACATAGAACTGGTGCAAACAGGTGATGGTCGATGTGGACTCGGTGGGCCAAAGGGCTTGTTTCCATGTTGTATCTTTCAACTCAATTAATGTGGCTTTAGAAAAAAATCTATTGGTATGTGTGAAGAAGAGGATTGTGTAGAGGACCATATGCTCTCAAGTTTAGATAGAAGAGAGAAGATCTCATCAAACTTACACAGTTAGATATAACCATATAACAATTACAGCACGGAAACAGTCCATCTCGGCCCTTCAAGTCCGTGCCGAACAACTTTTTTCCCTTAGTCCCACCTGCCTGCACTCATACCATAACCCTCCATACCCTTCTCATCCATATGCCTATCCAATTTATTTTAAATGATACCAATGAACCTGCCGCCACCACTTCCACTAGAAGCTCATTCCGCACTGCTACCACTATCTGAGTAAAGAAGTTCCCCCTCATGTCACCCCTAAACTTCTGTCCCTTAATTCTAAAGTCATGTCCTCTTGTTTGAATCTTCCCTATTCTCAAAGGTAAAAGCTTGTCCACATCAACTCTGTCTACCCCTCTCATCATTTTAAAGACCTCTATCAAGTCCCCCCTTAACCTTCCGTGCTCCAGAGAATAAAGACCTAACTTATTCAACCTATCTCTGTAACTTAGCTGTTGAAACCCAGGCACCATTCTAGTAAATCTCCTCTGTACCCTCTCTATTTTGTTGACATCCTTCCTATAATTGGGAGACCAAAATTGTACACCATACTCCAGGTTTGGTCTCACCAATGCCTTGTACAATTTTAACATTACATCCCAGCTTCTATACTCAATGCTCTGATTTATAAAGGCTAGCATACCAAAAGCTTTCTTTACCACCCTATCTATATGAGATTCCACCTTCAAGGAACTATGCACGGTTATTCCCAGATCCCTCTGTTCAACTGTATTCTTCAATTCCCTACCATTCACCATGTACGTCCTATTTTGATTTGTCCTGCCAAGGTGTAATGGTATTACACCTTGTCAAGGCCAAGATGCGGGAAGATACTTCCATTGATTGAGGAATTGAGGAGTTTGAGAATACGGCCTTTATGATTCATACAAGGGGAATTTACTTCAGACACCTTGGAATTTTCTCCCTCTGAGGGCAATGGAGGCTCAGTGACAAAGTTCATTCAAGCAGAGATTGATAGATTTGTGGACATATAAGAAGTGAGGGATGGGGCACGAAAGTGGAGGCGGGATAGAAGATCGATGGTGATCTTGATGATTGGTGGAGTTGAATGGCCGTCTCCTGCCTTTATTCGTTATGTTCTTGCGTTCACCCTTTGAGGCAGAACCCTATTTCCTTTCTGACTCTTTCTGCAGCTAAGCAGCTTCTCCCTCATGATCAATCACACAGCGCATTACAGCCTCCATTGTGGACCATTAGCTGTGGAAACTACTGACAATATGAAGTGGAATGCAAGGCTCTGGTGCTGAACTCTATGGAGTCATCATTCCTCGCCTCCACATTACCTTCCAATTTCCCCCACCGCATAACCTTTTCATTCCACTTCCCACTTTCCTATGGATCCCAGGGGGCTAGCACTCGAGGCCCACTTGTCAGGCGGGACATTGTCGAATGCATGAAGACTGCATCGCATGTGATGACCTTTGCTCCCGGCGATGCAGCTCGGCAAAAGCTGCAGCCACTGGCTACACCAGCCTCCCTCCTCCCTCCAGTAAATGATCATGTCAGTCTAGTCCAGGAGCACGTCACCCTCAATGCTAGCTTGTTCGTGGAATAGTAGGGGCCAAGTTGCAGCTAGCAAACAGTGCCGAGGGAGGTTGCTTGCACTAGTCACAAGTGGATTCCTCGAACCTCCTACCTGTGAACTGGGGGATGTAGGGGATTCCCAGCCTGTCGGAGCTGTAGCCACTACCTGCAAAAACCTCACTGATCTCATTCTGCAAGAACAGCAGCTCCTTCTCCAATTTGTCCACGGACTGCGGAATGCTGAGGAAAAAAACCCAGGAAGAATGCCGTCAGTGAGGAGGTCATTGAGTCAGTCATACAGCATGGAAACTACTTACCCACAACAACCAAGGTGCCGCATCTACACTAGCCCCACCTGCCCGTGTATGGCCCACGTCCCTCGAAACCCTACACGCGTTCGTGTCTCCTTCTATACACCCACCACTGACCGGGAGATGAGACATGCCCTTGAGAAATAACAGCATGGCATTAAAGCAGCAAAATGGCCCTGGGGCATGGTCTTCCTGAGTGGCAAAGCACATATGAAAGCTGACTGGCCCTCTCCTGCTTCGAGTGTTTACTGAGCATGGGCTGGCTCCCAATGGGGAACAGGGCCTGCAGCTTGCCAAGGGGTTAGTTTGTGTTGGGTAACCAGTCTTCACCTAACTTCTCTCATGTGCCTCATCCCTTGATAATGCAGTGCCACACAACAAGTGAAGAGCATTCTTACTGCAGACAGGATCTTGCCTTCACAAACCGTGTGCTGTGACCACTTGCACCATTCTCAGGTGCCAGAGGCAATGATGTCTCGAAGCAATTGCATTACATTCTCAAGATGAGCAGCCAAAGGATGTCTGCACATTGGTGGAAACTACATTGGTAGAAAAAGGGATGAGGTCCTGCACAGTGAATATAGAGAGTTAGGCAAGAGATTAAAAAGCAGACCTTCAAGGTTTACCTCTGGTACCATGTGCTGGAGGAAGTAGGAAGTCCTTCCCCCCTTATCCCTCCCTCTGGCTTTACATTTCACATCTCCTCATGTGACACCCTTTTGTCTCCATTTCACTTCTAGCCTTTGTCACTTACTGCACACATCTGCCGATCCCCCTCACCTGTATACACCTATCACTTGCAAGCCTTTCTCACACCCCCTTCTTTTTCATTTTCTCCACCTACTCCATCAGTCGGAAAATTGGCTCCCAACCTGAAACGGCATCTGTCTATTCCCTCCACGGATTCTGTCACAAGATCATAAGGAATAGGAGTCGAATTAGGCCATTCGACCCATCAAGTCTACTCCTCCATGCAATCATGGCTGATCTATCTCTCCCTCCTAACCCCATTCTCCCCATAATATCTGACACCCTAATGATGTATACTGACATGTACTAATCATGAATATCTATCTCTACCTTAAAAATATCCACTGACGGCCTCTACAGCATTCTGTGGCAAAGAATTCACCACCCTCTGATTAAAGAAATTTAGAAGCATAGAAAGTAGGTGCAGGAGGAGGCCATTTGGCCCTTCAGGCCAGCACCACCATTCATTGTGATCATCGCTGATCATCCACAATCAGTAAACCGTGCCTGCCTTCTCCCCATATCCCTTGATTTCGGTAGCCCCTAGACCTCTATCTAACTCTCTTTTAAATTCATCCAGTGAATTGGCTTCTACTACCTACTGTGGCAGATAATTCCACAAATTCACAACTCTCTGGGTGAAAACGTTTTTCTCATCTCAGTTTTCTCCCCTTTATTCTTAGCCCCTGGTTCTGAACTCCCCCATCATTTCCCTGCATCTAGCGTGCCCAGTCCTTTTATAATTGCATATATTTCTATAACAACCCTCTCATCCTTCTAAATTCCAGTGAATACAAGCCGAGTCTTTCCAATCTTTCCTCATATGCCAGTCCCGCCAACCCGGGGATTAACCTCGTGATCCTGCGCTGCACTGCCTCAATAGCAAGGATGTCCATCCTCAAATCAAAACTTCACACAACACTCCAGATGTGGTCTCACCAGGGCCCTGTACAACGGCAGAAGGACCTCTTTACTCGTATATTCAAATCCTCTCGTTATGAAGGCCAACATGCCATTAGCTTTCTTCAATGCCTGCTGTACCTGCATGTTTACTTTTAGTGATTGGTGTACAAGGGCACCCAGGTCTCGTTGCACTTCCGTTTTCCCTAATCTGACACCATTGAGATAATAATCTGCCTCCTTGTCTTGACGCCAACGTGGATAACCTCACATTTATCTACATTATACTGCATCTGCCATGCATCTGCCCACTCACTCAACCAGTCCAAGTCACCCTGCAACTTCCTAGCATCCTCTTTGCAGTTCACACTGCCACCCAGCTTTGTGTCATCCGCAAATTTGCTAGTGTTACTTTTAATCCCATCATCTAAATCATTAATATATATTGTAAATAGTTGCGGTACCAGCACCGAGCCTTACAGTACTCCACTCGCCACTGCCTGCCATTCAGGAAACTCTTTGTTTCCGCTCTGGCAACCAATACTCTATCCCCAATACCATGTGCTCTAATTTTGCCCACTAATCTCCTGTGTGGGACCGTATCAATTTTCTGAAAGTCCAGATACATGACATCCACTGTCTCTAATTCATCCATTTTACTTGTTACATCCTCAAAAAATTCCAGAAGATTTGTCAAGCAGGATTTCCCCTTCATAAATCCATGCTGACTTGGACCAATCCTTCTACTGCAATCCAAATGTGCTGTTATTACTTCTTTAATATTTGACTCCAACATCTTCCCCACCACCGATATTAGGCTAACTGGTCTATAATTCCTCGTTTTGTCTCTCGCTCCTTTCTTGAAATTGGAAAAGTCAATGTTCATACCGCTGGGGTGTAAACGACCCAAGCAAAATATCAGGTGCTGTTCCTCCAATTTGGGCTGGACCTCACTCTGGCCATGGAGGAGGCCCAGGATCAGATTCGGAATGTGGGGGGGGGGGGGGGGGGGGGGGGAAGGTGTTGAAGTGTTGAGCTACCGGGAGATCAGGTTGGTTATTGCGAACTGAGCAGAGGTGCTGTATACATTAGCTACCCTCCAAATTTCTCCTCATCTCCTTCCGAAAAGAATGACCTTTGATTCTGAGGCTGACTAGTCCTAGGCTTTCCCACCAGTGGAAACATCCTCTCCACATCCACTCTATCCAAGCCTTTCACTATTTTGTATGTTTCAATGAGGTCTCCCCTCATTCTTCTGAACTCCAGCGAGTATAGGCCCAGTGCCAACAAACGCTCATCATAAGTTAACCTACTCATTCCTGGGAACATTCTTGGAAACCTCCTCTGGACCCTCTCCAGAGCCAGCACCTTTCCTCACATATCACATCAGTCACGGTGGCACAGCGGAAGAGTTGCTGCCTTACAGCAAAATACAGCGCCAGAGACCCGATTTCAATCCCGACTACGGGTGCTGTCTGTGTGGAATATGTACGTTCTCCCCGTGAACTGCGTGGGTTTTCTCCGAGATCTTTGGTTTCCTCCCACACTCCAAAGACATACAGGTTTGTAGGTTAATTGGCTTGATAAAAAAAATGTAAAATTGTCCAAGTTGGCGATATGCAGAGTACTGCCCTGCCGACTACAGAAGATATGGTGCCCAAAATTGCTCACAATATTCCAAATGTGGTCAGACCAGCGCCTTATAGAGCCTCAACATTACATCCCTGTTTTTTTTATACAAGCCCTCTTGAAATAATTGAGTTGGCCTTCTTTACTACCGATTCGACTTGCAGATTAATTTTGGGAATGCTGCACCAGCACTCCCAAGTCCCTTTGCACCTATGATTTCTGGATTCTCACCCCATTTAGAAAATAGTCTATGCCTTTATTCCTACCACCAAAATGCATGACTCCACACTTTGTAACACTAAATTGCATCTGCCCAACCCTTTGGGTTTCTCCAGCAATTTGTGTTTTGATCATTCATATTGATCATATTGAGCCAGATCACACCATATAATCAGATAATAATTTGCCCTCTTGTTCTTGCCACCAAAGTGGATAACCTAACATTTATCCACATTGTACTGCATCTGCCATGCACCTGCCCACTCACCCAACCTATCCAATTCACCCTGCAGACTCATGGTGTCCTCCTCACAGCTCACACTGCCACCCAGCTTTGTGTCATCCGCAACCTTACATTTAATTCCTTTGTCTAAATTGTTAATATATATTGTATATAACTGGGGTCCCAGCACTGAGCCTTGCGGCTCAGTCATTGCCTGCCATGCTGACAAGGACCCATTAACTCCTACTCTTTGCTTCCTGTCTGCCAACCAGTTCTCTATCCATGTCAATGCCCTATTCGCAATACCATGTGCTCTAATTTTGCACACTAATCTCTTGTGTGGGACATTTGCAAATGCTTCTTTGAAAGGCCAGATACATCACATCCATTGGCTCGCCCTTATTCATTCAACTTGTTACATCCTCAAAAAATTCCAGAAGATTAGTCAACCATGATTTTCCCTTCATAAATCCATGCTGACTTTGGCCGATCCTGTCACTGCTTTCCAAATTCGCTGTTATTACATCTTTGATAACCGACTCAAGCATCTACTCCACTACAGATGCAAGGCTAACTGGATTATAATTCCCTGTTTTCTCTCCCCCTCCTTTCTTAAAACGTGGAGTTACATTGGCTACCCTCCAGTCCAGGGTAGAAGTCAAGAGAACATTGGAAAATGATCACCAATGTATCCACGATTTCTAGGGCCATCTCCTTGAGTACTCTGGGATGCAGACCATCAAGCTCTGGGGATTTATCTGCCTTCAGTCCCAACAGTTTAATCCTGACTAATGTGGATTCCGTTCAGTTCCTCCCTCTCACTAGATCCTCGGTCCCCTAGTATTTCTGGGACCTTGTTTGTGTCTTCCTTAGTGAAGGAAGGTCTGTCAATGCCCTGCTTCCCATTATAAATTGGCCTTTTTTTGACTGCAAGGGACCTACAGTTGTCTTCACTCAGTGGGCCAGGCAGCATCTCTGGAGATCATGGATAGATGACGTTTCAGGCCGGGACCTTTCTTCAGACAGATTGTGGTGGTGTGGGGTAGCAAACGAGTGATACATGGATAAAAGCTTACAATCTAACGGTGTGAACATTGAATTCTCCAATTTCCGGTAACTAACCCACCAACAAATGGGGCCAGAGGTTGGAAAATACGATTGTGAGAAAGCACACTGTAAGAATATCAAACCAAGTCACGATTCTGCAGAAGAAAGTAGCCCCAATTTTTCTTCATACCTGTTTTCAGTTTCAAAGACTCCTTCAGGTAAAAGGTATAGTGCTGCCTTTTTACGTGTCTCAATCACCTGCAAAAAAGTGGTTAACAGTTAGGAAATTAATAATGGTTTGGGAGAGGGGAGGTGAGAGAGAGAGGGAGGGGGGAGGGGATGAAGGGAAAGGGGGAGGGGTGGAGGGTGGAGTGAGACTGGAGGGGGGGAGAGATAGAGGGAGGAGAGAGAGAGGGGGAGGGGGGAAGAGAGAGAGGGGGGGGAGAGGGGGGGGCGGAGAGGAGGGGGCAGCGGAGAGGGGGGGAGAGAGGGAGGGGGGAGAGAGGGAGGGGGGAGGGGGCGGAGAGAGGGGGAGAGGGGGGGGCGGAGAGAGGGGGGAGAGAGGGAGGGGGGAGGGGGCGGAGAGAGGGGGAGAGGGGGGGGGCGGAGAGAGGGGGGGGCGGAGAGAGGGGGGGCGGAGAGAGGGGGGGGCGGAGAGAGGGGGGGGTGGAGAGGGGGGGAGAGAGGGAGGGGGGAGAGAGGGAGGGGGGAGGGGGCGGAGAGAGGGGGAGAGGGGGGGGCGGAGAGGGGGGGGCGGAGAGAGGGGGGGGCGGAGAGAGGGGGGAGAGAGGGAGGGGGGAGGGGGCGGAGAGAGGGGGAGAAGGGGGGGCGGAGAGAGGGGGGGCGTAGAGAGGGGGGGGGCGGAGAGAGGGGGGGGCGGAGAGAGGGGGGGGCGGAGAGAGGGGGGGGCGGAGAGAGGGGGGGCGGAGAGAGGGGGGGGCGGAGAGAGGGGGGGGGCGGAGAGAGGGGGGGGGCGGAGAGAGGGGGGGGCGGAGAGAGGGGGGGCGGAGAGTGAGACGGGGGGGCGGAGAGTGAGACGGGGGGGCGGAGAGTGAGACGGGGGGGGCGGAGAGTGAGACGGGGGGGCGGAGAGTGAGACGGGGGGGCGGAGAGTGAGACGGGGGGGCGGAGAGTGAGACGGGGGGGCGGAGAGTGAGACGGGGGGGCGGAGAGTGAGACGGGGGGGCGGAGAGTGAGACGGGGGGGCGGAGAGTGAGACGGGGGGGCGGAGAGTGAGACGGGGGGGCGGAGAGTGAGACGGGGGGGCGGAGAGTGAGACGGGAGGGCGGAGAGTGAGACGGGGGGGCGGAGAGTGAGACGGGGGGGCGGAGAGTGAGACGGGGGGGCGGAGAGTGAGACGGGGGGGCGGAGAGTGAGACGGGGGGGGGCGGAGAGTGAGACGGGGGGGGCGGAGAGTGAGACGGGGGGGGGGGGGGAGGGGAGGGGGGCGGGCGGCAGCTCGACGGAGGCCCAGAACGATCTGCGGATCAAAGATCCTATAGCGAGGTGCCAACGATCAGCGTTACAGACGATCGGACCGGGGAGACGGAGAAGAGGTCGTCCCCTGTGACGGGTAGAGGGGAGAGAGGGAGGGAGGAGAGGAGGTGAGAAGAAGGGGGTGTGGGGGTGGTGGTGGAGGGGAGTCGGGCGAGTGAGTGGAGTGACTCTCTGGAAACCTGCAGCTGGAGTGAGTGGGCGGCGGAGGGGCGTGGCTTCACAAGCTGCGCCGGCAGCAAGGAGAAAGCTCGGGATCTGCAGAACGTTCACGTTCTTTCAGCGTCTTTAGAAGAACGGGCGGTGGGTAACGTAACTCATGGAAAACTGCGCATGCGCGTTGACTGCAGCTGCATTAATCCAGAGCGGCGGCTGGGGGGGGGCCACGAGCGAGGTGGACCACGAAGAAAGGCATTGGGAGGTCAGCAGCTGGGCATCGTTATATTTTTTTTAAATGTCAGTTTGGTGGTAAAATTTAGCAAATAACTCGTGAAATAAGTAATTAAATTTACAGAGGAGAGAATTTTTTAAATCATAAGGAAAATTTCTACCAGAATATGTAAAAATGTCACCATTATTGTAACGTCAGCAGCTGGGCAGCGGTCAGATTTAAAAAAAAGGTCAGATTGGTCAACAATTTTAATAAAAGTTGGGGAAATAATTGACCCAATTTACAGAGGAGTGGATTTCTAAAATCACAAGGAAAATCTCTACTGAAATATGTAAAACTATCCCTGTTTTGGTGTCTGGTTTTCGAGATGCGTTTCAAAGGCGAAATGACACACACACACACAGTTTTAAAAGTATACTAGACCAAGTGCAGACCAATTGGGTCTGGTCCCCGAACGTGCTTCAGACCCCGAGTACGGGGGACGGCGTACGCGTCTTGAAGGCGTACGACGTCGAGACGCTGCGTACGGCCGTCGAGATGCTGCGTACGGCCGTCGAGATGCTGCGCACACCCTCAATGCGCCTGCGGGCCGACAGGCCGATGACGCGCCAGCTCTTTCACGTTGGCTGAAGGCAAAGATCGACTGTTCCCTCACTGCTTTTCGCCGTCCACGGGAAGAGCTGATGTCTGGCTTGGGGCAGCGTGATGGAGCTGGGCCGGGGGGGCGAAGTAAAATCGGCAGCGAAAATGTCGGGGGAATGGAGGAAGTAAAATCGCATCGAAATAAGAAAAATGTCAGGGCCCCGGGGGGGGGGGGGGGAAGAGCCTGGCGGCAGCAGCGATAGTCTCCAACGAAAGAAGAAAAATGGCGGCGTTTTTGAAGGAGAGCAGCAGCAGCCGTTATGGTGACTAGCCAGCAGGAGGCCACAAAATGAGTGAGTGTGGGGGGGGGGGGGGGGGAAGGGTTTTATTTAAAATTGTGTACATAATTTTATAAATGTCAAAATGTAATGAGGATCTGTGAATGTAAAAGTGTAATTTCTAGCGAAATGGAAAGGTTCTCGGAGTTTGAGCGTGTGGTTTTGGCGAACCATGAAATCAAAGGGCAAAAATCTGACACAAATAAACACACACACACACACCCACACACACAGAGTTTTAAAAGTATATAGATAGATGAATGAAAGATATACAAGAAAGTAACGATGATAAAGGACACAGGCCTGGGTGAAAATAAGTCACAGGCAATGAGACTCAACAAGACGACTTTGAAGCTAGTACAACGATCTGGTGGGGAGGGAGGGGATGTGGGGGATACATGAAGTTAGAGTTCAATATCCATACCACTGGGGTGTCAGCTGCCCAAGTGAAATATGAGGTGCTGTTCCTCCAATTTCCTGACAATGGAGGAGGCCTAGGACAGAAAGGTCTGTGTGGGAATGGGAAGGGGGATTAAAGTGTTTGGCAACCGGGAGATCAGGTAGGTCCAGGCAGACATGGCAAAGGTGTTCAGCGAAATGATCGGCCAGTCTAAGTTTGGTCTCGCCGATATATAAGAGTCCACATCTTGAACAACGAATACAGTAGATGAGGTTGGAGGAGATGCAAGTGAACCTCTGCACAACCTGAAAGGCCTGTTGGGGTTCCTGGACAGTCGAAGGAGGAGGTATAGGGACAGGTGGTGCATCACCTGCGGTTGCAGGGGAAGGTACTTGGGGAGGGGGTGGTTTGGGTGGGAAGGGATAGAAACATAGAAACATTGAAAATAGGTGCAGGAGTAGGCCATTCGGCCCTTCGAGCCTGCACCGCCATTCTATATGATCATGGCTGATCATCCAACTCAGTATCCTGTACCTGCTTTCTCTCCATTCCCCCTGATCCCATTAGCCACAAGGGCCACATCTAACTCCCTCTTAAATATAGCCAACGAACTGGCCTCAACTACCTTCTGTGGCAGAGAATTCCACAGATTCACCACCCTCTCTGTGAAAAATGATTTTCTTATCTCGGTCCTAAAAGACTTCCCCCTTATCCTTAAACAGTGACCCCTTGTCCTGGACTTCCCCAACATCGGGAACAATCTTCCTGCAACTAACCATGGAGGTGCAGAGGGAACAGTCTCTGCAGAAGGCGGAAAGGGGTGGAGATGGGAAGAAGTGACTAGTGGTGGGATCCCGTTGGAGGTGGCGAAAATGTGTTGTATACGACGGCTGATGGGATGAAAGGTGAGGACTAGGGGGACACTGTCACTTGAGACTGGGAGGAGGGGGAGCAAGAGCGGAGCTGTGAGATACCAAAGATCCACATGTGAGGTCCTCATCTATAATGGAAGAGGGAAACACCTGTTTCCCAAAGAATGGACATCTCAGATGTCCTGGTATGGAACACCTCATCTTGGGCGCAGATGCGGCGTAGATGGAGGAATTGGGAGTAGGGGATAGAGTCTTTGCAGGAGGCAGGGTGGTAAGGGGTGTAGTCTAGATAGCTGTGGGAGTCAATAGGTTTAATAATACGCCCACCCAAGTGCCCATGGCTACGCCTTTGATTTGGAGGAAGTGGCAGAAGTGGAAGGAGGAGACATAGGCCTTGGAGGGATTCACCAGTATGACAACTGGGCTCTAAAGTATGAAAAGAGATTACCAGATCTACAGGAATGATGTGGTAGCAAATGAATGCGGATACGATTCATCAGAATGTCAACTGGAATGGAAGGCTGTAGTAAGAAAGAGCGAGTGGAGGGGGATAGATAGGATAGACAGTCAGAGTCTTTTTCTCAGGGTAGAGGAATCCAGAAATAGTAGGCACAGTTTTAAGGTGAGAGGGAAAAGTTTAAAGAATATCTGAGGGCAGGTTTTTCCCACAGAGGGTGGCGGTTACGTGGGATGTGCTGCAAAAGGAGGTGGTAAAAGCAGAAATAATTACAGAGTAAAAATGGCATTTGTAGAAGTACCTGGATAGGGAAGGAGTGGAGGAACACAGGGCTAATGTGGAAAAATAGAATTAGTGGGACTGCATGAACTAGGTGGGCTGAAGTGCCGTACTTTTTTTTTAGTTTAGAGATACAGCACAGGCCCACCGAGTCCGCACCGACCAGCGATCCCCACACATTTACACTATCCTACACATACCGGGAACACTTTACACTTACACCAAGCCAATTAACATACAAACCTGCACATCTTTGAAGTGTGGGAGGAAACTGTTGATCTTGGAGAAAACCCATGCAGATCACAGGGATAACGCACAAACTCCATACACTCAGCACCCGTAGTCGGGATGGAACCCAGGTCTTTAAGGCAGCAACTCTACTGCTGGGCCACTGTGCCACCCAGGTTCGACGCATGATGAACTGGCTGAAAGATCATTGGTCTGCCATAGCAACTTTGATGTTGCTTAACTTGTCCCTGTGATGTCTCAGACCGACTTCACAACATCCTTGAGAGGGACGGGGAGCAGCCGGAAGTAGTTGTGCATGTAGGCACAAATGACGTGGGTAAAAAGTGGAAGGAGGTTCTGCAACGTGAGTATAGAGAATGCGGCAGGAGGCTGAAAAGCAGGACTTCTAGGGTGGTTATCTCTGGGTTGCTTCCAGTACCTTGTGCTAGTGAGGGTTGGAACAGGGAGATGGGGGATCTGAATGTATGGCTGAGGAGTTGGTGCAGGAGGCAGGGATTTAGATTTCTAGATCACTGGAATCTCTTCTGGGGCAAAAAGGACGGGTTGCACCTTAATTGGAGGGGGACTGCCATTCTGGCAGGCAGATTTGCTAGTGTTACACGGGAGGGTTTAACCTAAAATGTGGGGGTAGAGTCAACAACATGGAAGCAGTTAACGGGAGAGTATAGGAAAGGTCAGGTTTAAACTGACAGGGCAGGGGGATGGGACCCAATGCAAGGATTCAGAGGGCCATAATAGGAGGACAGAAGCTAAAGGTAGAAGATAAGATTTAAAAAAGTTCCTCTGTTTGGCTGCAGTGCCTCAGGAAGCCAGGTGTCCATGATAGAGGAGATGGGGTCACTCTCCCAGTGATTCACACTCCAACATGTCCTTACCTGCTGGATGTTCTGGCAGAAGGCTGGTAGGGTGGTGAGCTGGCTGATGAAGTACAGGTAAGCAGAGGCAAGGGCATGTATTGCACAACGGTTCCACACAGGCAGGCAATCTTCATTGTTCAGGGAAAGTTCCTGTCAAAGGGAGAGACCTTTTCAGTTTCCATTGTTGCCCCCCAGCTGCGTGGAGATCTTACGTCAAGAGAAAAATCAATGCACGAAACAGTAGAGAGAAGAGCAGTTGGCAACAGAGTCAATGACCTTGGTTCATTCCTGGCCTCAGCTGCTCTCCAAGTGGAGTTTGTGCATTTTCCTGATGACTAGATAGTGAGAGAAATACAATAGGAGCGCCAATCTGGAGCGCCAACACCACACAGATCACACCCACCCCTCCCTGAAGGACCAATACTACAGGGATCACACACCCCTCCCCCCTACAGGCATCACACCCACCATTCATAGCAAAAGGATTTGAGTATAGGAGCAGGGAGGTTCTACTGCAGTTGTACAGGGTATTGGTGAGACCACACCTCGGGTATTGCGTACAGTTTTGGTCTCCTAATCTGAGGAAAGACATTCTTGCCATAGAGGGAGTACAGAGAAGGCTCACCAGACTGATTCCTGGGATGTCAGGACTTTCATATGAAGAAAGACTGGATAGACTCGGCTTGTACTCGCTCGAATTTAGAAGATTGAGGGGGGATCTTATAGAAACTTACAGAATTCTTAAGGGGTTGGACAGGCTAGATGCAGGAAGATTGTTCCCAATGTTGGGGAAGTCCAGAACAAGGGGTCACAGTTTAAGGATAAAGGGGAAGTCTTTTAGGACAGAGATGAGAAAAACATTTTTCACACAGTGAGTGGTGAATCTGTGGAATTCTCTGCCTCAGAAGGCAGTTGAGGCCAGTTCATTGGCTATATTTAAGAGGGAGTTAGATGTGGCCCTTGTGGCTAATGGGATCAGGGGGTATGGAGAGAAGGCAGGTACAGGATACTGAGTTGGATGATCAGCCATGATCATATTGAATGGTGGTGCAGGCTCGCAGGGCCGAATGGCCTACTCCTGCACCTAGTTTCTATGTTTCCTCACTGGACCTACCTGAAGGGCCAATACCACACGGATCAGGTCCACCATCACCTCTTCATTGGCTAGCTCCATACTGATGACGGCCAACATGGCATAGATGGCATCGTAATGGATGTAAGAGTTATTCTGCTGCTTACAGCTCATGTAGATATATCTGTACAAGGTCTGTGAGTGCTGTACGGGAAGAGATCAACTTCAATCACAGTGAACAGTATTACCAGCTCCCCTAGCTGACCCATGCTGGAAGAGGCATCCAACAGGTATTTGAATGAGCTGGGCAGAGAGGGATACAACATTAATGCAGGCAAGTGGGATAAGTATAGGTAGGCACAATGATCAGTATCGACACGTGGGCCAAAAGGTTGCCATGCTGTATCCCTATACTCATCTGATCACATTCTCCCCCATGTCCTTTCCTTTGGTGAATACCTATGCAGGATGTTCATGTAGTACCTGGCCTATACCCTGACTCCAAGCATAAATTCCCTCTGTTATCCTTCAGTGACCATACCCTCTCCCTGGTTACCCACTTGGTTTTAATGTCTGAATTTGAATGTACAACATGTTTTTAATGTCTGTGTTGTATGACTCTATGTAAAATAAGCCTTTGGATTGTCTTTATTCGGACTTGCAAATAACATTTCATGGCCCACTTCTGGCTCTCCTAATTCCCTGCTTGAGTTCTTTACTGCTTTCTTTATATTCTTCAAAGGCCCTTGTTTGACAGATCATGGATTGCTCTTGAAATTATACCCATATTGGGTCAACACAGCGGTCAGTAAAACAGGCGTACACTTACCTTCTTCATGAAGAGTGTATCCTGCCGAGAGCATTTTTCTACCTTTAGCATCAGGGCAGAGACGTCGGAAATAAGACTGAGGAGCAAAAGGAAACACAGCCAGTTACAGAATAGTAGGGCGCATAGAACAGGACGCGTACACACAGGTACATACACAACAGGATGAATGAACACACATGGCATGCACATACATGCACACACACAGTATTTTGTTTGTGCTAACAACATGGTAAAAGTCAGATTTGAATTTTTTGAGGATGTAACAAGTTCAATGGATAAGGAAGAGCCAGTGGATGTGGTGTAACTGTGCTTTCAAGAAGCCTTTGCAAAGGTCCCACACAAGAGATTAGGGTGCAAAATTCGAGCACATGGTATTGGGGGTAGGGTATTGACATGGATAGAGAACTGGTTGGCAGACAGGAAGCAAAGGGTAGGAATTAACGGGTCCTTGTCAGAATGGCAGGCAGTGACTAGTGGGGTGCCGCAAGGCTCAGTGCTGGGACCCCAGTTGTTTACAATGTATATTAACAATTTATCGAGGGAATTAAATATTTCACCTCCAAGTTTGCAGATGTCACACAGCTGGGTGGTAGAGTGAGGATTCTATGACGCTGCAGGGTGACTTGGATAGGTTGGGTGAGTGGGCAGATGCATGGCGGATTCAGTACAATGTGGATAATTGTTAGGTTATCCACTTTGGTGGCAAGAACAGGAAAACAGATTATTATCTAAATTGGGAAAAGGGGAGGTGCTCGAGACCTGGGCGTGCTTGTACATCAGTCACTGAAAATAAGCATGCAGGTACAGCAGGCAGTGAAGAAAGCTAATGGCATGTTGGCCTTTATAGTGAGAGGATTTGAGTTTAGGAGCAAAGAGGTCCTACTGCAGTTGTACAGAACCCTGGTGAGACCGCACCTGGAGTATTGTGTGCAATTTTGGTCTCCTAATTTGAGAAAGGACATTATTGCTATTGAGGGAGTACAGCTGGCTAATTCCTGGGATGGCTGGACTGACATATGATGAAAGAATGGGTCGACTGGGCTTGTATTCACTGGAATTTAGAAGGATGAGAGGGGATCTTATAGAAACATATAAAATTCTTAAAGGATTGGACAGGCTAGATGCAGGAAAAATGGATCCGATGTTGGGGGACTCCAGAACCACAGTTTAAGAATAAGCAGTATTTTGGACTGATACGAGGAAAAACCTTTTTACCCAGTTGTGAATCTGTGGAATTCTCTGCCACAGTAGGCAGTGGAGGCCAATTCACTAGGTGTTTTCGATAGAGAGTTAGATTTAGCTATTAGCGCTAAAGGAATGAAGGGATATGGGGTAAAAGCAGCAATGGGGCACTGATTTTAGATGATCAGCCATGATCATATTGAATGCGTGGCTCGAAGGGCTGGCTCGAAGGGCCGAATGTCCTATTCTTGCACCTATTTTTCTATGTTTCTATGCCAAGGAGGTAGGAGTATTAGATTTGAAATTACATTCAAAAAGTGTTTGGATAGGTACTTGGATAGGAAAGTCTAACACAGGCCAAATGCAGATATATGGAATTAGCAGAAATAGGCACCACAGTCGATATGGAAGAGGCTGGTGGAAGAGTCAATTTCTGTACCGTTCGATTTTCTGAAGTACCAGGTGCTTGAACAGGTGAGCACCTGGTACTTCATAAAATAAGTCACTTCAAGGGAAACTGGAAATAGTGAATAGATGATTGAAGAGGAGACTTTTAACAGCTGTTTAAAGAAGGAGGAAAGAGGTTATGAAAGTTATAGACCAGAATGACAAATGTATGGCACAGAGTACTTGGCTAGACCTCAGCCACTGGTGGACCATGATGAATGTTACTTCAATTCCCCTTCGGCCCGCCTTGTCCATGCCGACCAAGATTCCCGCATCTATGCTAGTCCTACCTGGCCCATATCGCTCTAAACCTATCATTGCAAAAGACTCTGAGGGTCAGCAGAAATGAGCATTCAGGGAGTGTAGATTAATTAGGACAGTCAGCGTGGACCTGCTTGGGAAAGACCTGACTACACTAGTTAAATAGCATCTGGACAGATGAAGGGTAGCCCACCGATGTAGTTTACATGAATTTGAGCCGGGTGTTTATCAAAGCCTCACAAAGCAAGTAGATCAGAAAAGTAAAAGCCCCTGGGATGAAGGGAGAGTGGTGAGTTGTTTCAAAATGGTCCATGCGGCAGGAGCAAAGAGTAAGGATTGAGAGGAGTTTAGTAACGGTGTGGCTAGGTTTCTCGGGCTCCACACTTCTATGAGAGATATTCTCCAGGACAAGGGGTCACAGCTTAAGGATAAGGGGGAAATCCTTTAGGACCGAGATGAGAAGGAATTTTTTCACACAGAGAGTGGTGGGTCTCTGGAACTCTCTGCCACAGAGGGTAGTTGAGGCCAGTTCATTGGCTATATTTAAGAGGGAGTTAGATGTGGCCCTTGTGGCTAAGGGGATCAGAGGGTATGGAGAGAAGGCAGGTACGGGATACTGAGTTGGATGATCAGCCATGATCATATTGAATGGCGGTGCAGGCTCGAAGGGCCGAATGGCCTAGTCCTGCACCTAATTTCTATGTTTCTATATTAATTCAGGGGCATAGTTTAGCAGGATGACATTGACAACTAAATTGGCAGTGGGTTGCCTGGGGAGGTATGTTAAAGAAAGGCATGGGTGGACATGAAATCTGGAGAAGAGTGAGGTGATGTGTTTGAGGAGGGAATGAAGTTGGAAATATGAAGAAAGAAGAAACATAGAAATGGTTGGGAATATTCTGTAATTAAGGCAATATCAGAGAAGGAGAAACAGAGCAAATACATTTGGTCTGTGACTTTTGCCCTGAACTACTTGCTGTGCATCCTTTATGCATTGACTTGGAAAGGCTGCACTAAGAATGAATGCAGGAACTCTGTGCAGCTTCACAATCAGGTGGCATTACCAGAGGCCGATACAAAGCAGCACCCCCGCAGAAGAAGGAAGCAGAAGGAACGAGGTTGGTGGTCCAAGGGTGGGCCTGCACAGAAAAGACGGCCCACTTGTCACACACCTGACATGAGAGAACTTGCGCCTGTTTTCTTGTCGGTCGATCAGACTGAGGAGGATCTCGATGACCAGGAGTCGAAGTTCTGTATCCTCCATTAATGAGGCAGACAGAAGAGACTCCAAGAAGGAGGTGGGCAGGGTTGCTAACAAGTTCTTGCTCTGGAACCCAATCGTTACCTGTAGGCAGAAAAGACACAGCAAGGGGCTGGTGTGTAAAGTGGAACCTCTGAGGAGCAGTCAAAGTTACAATCAACAATGTGCTGAGCTACAACACACCCAACACTCACTATCAACCTAATAGTGAAATCTGTCCTAAACCTGCTGACAGATCCTCAACAGGACGGATTGGGAGAGCACAACTTGCACACAGAACACAGTGAATCTCTGGAACCCTCTGTCCCCAAGTGTGATCATTGGATATATTTAAGGTGGAGAAAGATTGAGGGCTAAAGGAAGTGATGCTGGAGAGGAGTTGACACCAGCGTAGATCAGCCAAGACCATATTGAATGGCCAGACAGGCTTGATGGGCCTGCGGGACTAATCCTGCTTTTGTCGTTTTGGGTTCAAAGTTCCATCTCACAACTTTGCCAGTAAAATAGTAAGATTAAATGAGAACTTACCAATTTGATCTTTATTTTATGAGGAGTTACGATGAGCGAATACGTGAAGATGGCCGTCCCCACGCATGTGCGTCAATCTTCAAAGCAGCGGTGTGAAATCACAGATAACAGTTGTTGAACTAACATAGTAAGATTATAGATGACTAGAACTACCAGATGATCTTTATGATATGAGGGTAGGTGCGGTGGGCACGTAATCGCTCATCCTAACTCCTCATAAAATAAAGATCAAACTTCAAACTGGTAAGTTCTCATTTAATCTTACTATTTTACTTCGGAGTCACGTGAGTGACTATGTACAGACTTTGAAGCTCTGTGATTTCATGCCGGATACGAGTCCAGGCGTCACACACTGCATCAATTGACCATAGATGAGTGAAAAAGATTAATGCATTCAGCCATGACATCGTTTGTTAAAAATGCTGATGCTTTAATCATCAAAGGAAAAATTATAGTGACCCATCCTGGGGGAAACTATGAAACAAAACATAAATGGAATTTGGCAAATACTTTGGCAAATTTATTTTGGCAAATAAATGGGTCTGGCAATGGGTTATTATAAAATATATGAAAGTTCGTTCGTTTGACCCTTCTGCATCAGCTAGGATGTGGTCCAGTGGAACGTAAATTACCCTTGCTGCTAATGTAGTAGCAGCCCTAGTGGAGTGAGATAGAAAATATTAGTATCTACTCCTGCATAAGCCAAAACCCCGTTTGACCACCTAGAGATGGTCTGGATAGATACCTTTTATGAGGTTTTTAGTAACTAACAAACATTGCTAGTGCAGAGCCTCTAAGGCTCTTGGTGACCTTGACGTATTGTTGTAAATGAGTGACTACAAACAACCAAAGGTCCATGGGGTATGCCATGATAAAATAGTTTGGGACCTGATGCCTCTGGTCTGCTCTGCTTAACTACATCATAAACATAAAATATTATATTATTAGCAGATGTAACCATCCTGTCCAGTCACAATATAAGTAATGGCTGGACCTGTTGCGCTGAGACTAGCGCCATGAGCATAACCACTTTGTAAGTGAGTTTGACCAGGGATAGAGATGTAGCTGGGCCCTATTGGCGAAGCAGTTTAAGAACAATGCTAACATCCCATATCTCTGAGAACCTGGGCCTGGGAGCATTTGCGTTGAAGATATCTTTATAAATCTGGATATCAAAGAGTGAGACACGACAGAGTGGGTCCTGATCGCTGCAGCAACTATGACGAGAAAGCACGTTGGCACAGTTAATGGTACTATAAATAATTGTCAAAGACTCATCTGAAATGAACTCCGAGACGTTAGTTATCCGTGCCGTATTATATGGAACATTGGCATTAAAACAAAACACTTCCCATCTCCTGATGAGGAAAATGTGCTGCTTTCTCGGTGCTATCCCTGTACTCTGCAGTCGGCACGTACATAGATCGGCTTCTCAAAGACTTCAACTCTATAAACTGATTTTATCATGCAGAGGATGGTTTCTGCAGTCACAGGGTGAACCACCAGATTTTTATGTTTAGGATCACCATATAAGGTCCTATAATCATTCCCAACATTTAGCAGGAACCATAGCTGCATAGGCCAGTCGGGCATCATGACATGCCTGAGGCGAGATCTTGCTGGATTTTGTGCAAGACCCGACTGATGAGGCAAAATGGAGGAACAACATAAAGAACATTCCTCCTCAGAGTAGAGAGAATACATCTATTGCCACTGTGCCACATATTTTTGCAACTGGTGATTGAGCCTGAATGCAAACATATTGATATTTGGTGTTCCATCGAACTACAATGTCATTAAATACGTTGTGATACAACATCCATACTGTGTTGTCATAGACTTTTACGTGATGATACACCATCGTCAAATGGGGTTAGGTAAATTATCACAGGACATTTAACTTGACTGCACCCATGTGATTAACATATGCCACCACCATAGTGTATTAACTTGGAGTTAAGCATGCAGATTATGCATACTCGCACAAACTTTCAACCCATAGAATACACCTAGTGTCTTATAGGTAGTTGATACCATATAACTGAAAATAGTTAACTCATGCAAAACCCATCTGCCTTCGTAACTAGAGATGGTATTCATAATTTTTTCATCTTTTAGTACTAGCATCAGTTTGTAATATCATTGAAGAGTTACTGAGCAAAAGTACAGGAGCAATGTTGAATATAGTCCGTCCACCATTGTGACTTTGATAGCTTCAGCTGCTAATAGGATAGGTCATGATGTTGATAACGACGTATATGGCACTGAAAAAGTTACTCTTTTGCCCCTTATAGGTCCTGATAATGCAACGGCCCAAATTTACAGCTGAAACACAGCTGCTATATTGCCAATTACACTTGATGAATAGAAGACTGCTTCATAATAAGGTTGTTACAGGCTTCTATTGATTCCAATCTCTTGCAGCAGGGTGGTCACAGATAGATTTATAGTTAAGGTACTTAATTTCTCAAATATGTTGCGGCTGAAACAGTTGATTTTAGCAACACAGCCTTTAGAATATCATCCAGATAAGCCATAACAAGTGTTTTTGAGCTCTGAGCAGCCCAAGCACCGGTTTAGTAATTTGGTAGATGACCTGGGAGCTGAAGTACCCCATTTACAACGCATTAACTGTTATCATTGCCCCATCCAGATAAATTCCAAATGTCTCCTAGTATCCCGATGACTGGGACCTGAATAGAATTCATCTTCAAAATCGATGCTTGTCATAAGAGGTCACACAGAGAGTGGTGAGTCTCGGGAATTCTCTGCCACAGAAGGCAGTCGAGTCCATTTCACTGGCCACATTCAAGAGGGAGCCAGATGTGGCCCCTGTGGCCCGAGGGACCAGGTGGCATGGAGAGAAGGCAGGCACGGGACAGCGAGTTGGACGATCAGCCATGACCACACTGAATGGCAGAGCAGGCTCGAAGGGCCAAACGGCCCACTCCCACACCCACTTTTCTATGTTTCTATAAAGATCCTTAGGAAATAAGTTTGTTAGTCAGGAACGAAGTTCCATAGTGCAAATCTATGTTGCACATGCAAGTTAAATCAAGTATAAACCGACATCCTCCATCTTTCACAATGAACAGGCCACGCCTGCCACAAATCTGTGCCTGCCTTGAATGACAACTCTGGCCAGATTCCACTAGCTTGTCTCGAAAGGTGATCCTGACCATAATACTGAGCCTGCCTCAAAAAGATAACTCTGGCCATAATATCGGAGCCTGCCTAGGAAGACAACTCTCACACGTTATCAATGAATCTGAATCTTATCATTGTCATTGGTACAGAAAACAAGCGTTAATATTACCAACTTGTAAATGGTCCACATACCGCATGTTTCGGAAGCACCAGACCCACCTACCTCCATGGCTACGGGTGGTCTTATGGTAAGCCCAAAGGCCCCTAATGTGGGTTCTATTCCCGTCCTTGATTGAAGCGTAGGACTAGTCGAGTGTGTGGTTTCCATATTTCCTGAGACCGGCATGGACCTTGGCCAGCTTTCAAGCTGCCACCATCTTCAGTAAACTGCTTACTGCCAATGAGGCGTGGGGTGTGTTGTCGCCCGAAAGGAGGAAGCTTTGTACGTCACCTTGATCAGTCCGACACCTTTTGCTTCCTCATCCACGTATACCTGTTGGATAAGTCTTACCTGAAGAGAAGCTTCGGCGGCTGGTTTCTTTCCTCCAACGTCACCCCTGATAGTGCTGTTCACTGCCGGCCGTGAGGGGAACTCTGGCCACTTCCGGGTTTTCTGCCCACGGCAGTAACCCTTTTGTTTGCGAGAATTTCCTTGGAGCCATATGCATGTGCTACAGTATGTTCCACGGACATACTTCGAATTTGAAGTCAGTTACATACTGACCACTCGCACTCCCCTCCACAGAGAGGGAGATTCGTAGGCAGCCCTCCAAAACAAGTGCTGCCACAGGCCCCTGAGGATACCTGTGCTGACATGGCCCCTCCAGCAGACCTATATCAGGTTTTTTGCTCTGGGTCAGACTGAAAACTGACCCTGAATGCTCCCCTCCTCAGAGAGGGAGCCATTGTGCAGCCCTGAAACAGGTGCCGCTGCCTGCGGGTTCTCCATAATACCCGGGCTGATAACTCCCTCCTTTGGAGTATATCATTGTGGACCACCTTTCCATCAGGTGCTCCATGTGGGTTTGAATGTTTAAAGATGTTACCCATGAAGGAGGGGATCCTCTCCATCAGGAATCTTCCAGGCCCCACTCACTTGAGTCAACGGGCCTCTTCCCTACCCTCCCCTCCTCAGAGAGGGAGATATAATATCGTGGCTACCCTCCAAGTGGGGTTGCCTAGGTGCTCCTGGCCCGACTTGTTTGAATGAACCGGCCTCTTCCCTACGCTCCCCTCCGCAGAGAGGGAGATATAATTTAGTGGCTAACCCTCCAAATGGGGTTGCCTCGGTGCTACCGGCATCAGTCTGAAGCCGCTGGCTCTATCGCCAGCGACTCGAAAGGCGAATTCGACCGCCGCCCGCTACTCGCACTTCTGCGGTCTCCGTAGCGGGTTCCCCGTGGTCTGTTTCCGGTATTCCCCGAGGTCCATAAAGGTTCCCCCGCGGCCCATCCGGACTTCGCCCCGAATCCAGCAGGCAAACTCTGTAAAGAGCTTCCTGCAATAAAAAACACAACCTGAGAAATAAGTTTAAACTTACCTTCCAGTTTTAAAACGTACCGCTGGCAGGAGCAACGCGCCCACCAGTCAGTCGGTGCGCAATGCTTCAGACGTAATGACTCACGTGACTCCGAAGTAAAATCTAGAGGAAACTGGTGGATATCTCCCGAGGCAGCAGGAAACACTCGGTCTCTGCTACAGCTCTCCTGATTGAGGAGTTTTGGTATGCCTTGTGGTGGAATCAAATAGGACTTTGGTGAATTGGCAGGCCAGAAGATTAGAATTTAGAGACAAATGTGATTGTCTTTCAGCTTCTGGGCAGTCAGGTATCTGCATTGAAGAAGTGAGAGAATATTTTCAGGAAGTCATTACCTGGAGGAGTGATTTCAGCAGCATCAACTGAATCATACGATTCGCATCATCCCTGGAAGACAGAGAATGAAAGTTAAAATATGAGCGCAAAGAGGTCTCCTCTACATTGGAGAAACCAGATATATATTGAGTGATCACTGTACAGAGCATTAAACTATATGACATCATCTCACCCTCACAGATATTCCTTTTGCTTGATATTTTTTTTCTGATGTTAGTCTTCTCTCTTTCCGTGGTTGCTACCCAAGCTGCTGGGTGTTTCCAGCATTTTCTGATCTTAGAAGAAATACTAGTAAACCCCTGAAGCTAGTAGGACAGGTGAAAACGAATACTGACACAAAAGGTTGGAGTAACTCAGCGGGACAGGCAGCGTCTCTGGAGAAAAGGAATAGGTGGCGTTTCGAGTCAAGACCCTTCTTCAGACTGAGAGTCGTGGGAAAAGGAAACAAGAGATATAGATGGTGATGTAGATATAGAACAAATTAATGAAAGATATGCAAGAAAGTAACAATGACAAACGAAACAGGCCATTGTTAGTTGTGGGCTGGGTGAAAATAAGTACGGACAATGAGACTCAACAAGACAACTTTGAAGCTGGTGTGACTATGGTGGGGTAGGGATGGAGAGAGGTGATGCAAGGGTTACTTGAAGTTACATAAATCAATATTCATACAATTGGGTTGTAAGCTGTCCAAGCTAAATATGAAATGCTATTCCTCCAATCTGTGTGTGGCCTCACTCTAAGAATGGAGGAGGCCTAGGACAGAAACGTCAGTGTGGGAATGGGAAGGGAAATTAAAAGTGTTTGGCAACCGGGAGATCAGGTAGGTCCAGGCGGAATGAGCGAAGGTGTTCAGCGAAACGATCGTCCAGTCTACATTTGGTCTCGCCGATGTATCGCCTTGAACAACGGATACAGAAAATGAGGTTGGAGGAGGAGCAAGTGAACCTCTGCCTAACCTGAAACGACTGTCGGGAAGGTAGCTCTGACATTTTCGCCACCTCCAACGGGATCCCACCACGAGCCACATCTTCCCATCTCCACCCCATTCTGCCTTCCGTGGAGACCATTCCCTCCGCAACGCCTTGGTTAACTACTTCCCACCCAAACCATCCCCTCCCCAGGTACATTCCCCAGCAACCACAGGAGATGCAACACCTATCCCTATACCTCCTCCGTCGACTGTCCAGGGACCCCGACGGTCCTTTCAGGTTAGGCAGACGTTCACGTGCACCTCTTCCAACCCCATTTACTGTATCCGTTGTTCAAGGTGTGAATTCTTATACATCGGCAAGACAAAACGTAGACTGGGCGGTCTCCTGCGGAAGGTGGAACTGGGTGGAGATGGGAAAATCTGACTAATGGTGGGATCTCATTGGAAGTGGCGAAAATGTTGGAGGATTATGTGTTGTATACAACGGCTGATGGGCTGAAAGGTAAGGAAAATGGGGACCATAGTTGTTCCTAGTCGCATCAGGGACAGCCCCCTCAGTCGTTTTCTTTCACCCCCATCAGCTGTCGTTTCGCTGAACACCTTCGCTCAGTCTGCCCAGACCTACCTGATCTCCCGGTTGTCAAACACTTTAATTCCCCTTCCCATTCCCACACTGACCATTCCTCCATTGTCAGAGTGAGGTATATTTGAGGAACAGCAACTCATATTTTGCTTGGGCAGCTTACAGCCCAGTGGTATGAACGTTGATTTCTTTAACTTCAAGTATCTCTTGCATCCCCTCTCTCTCCATCCGTCCCCTACCATAGTCTCACTAGCTTCAAAGTCATCTTGTTGAGTCTCATTGCCTGTACTTGTTTTCACCTAGCACACAGCTAACAATGGCCTGTTTCCTTTATCATCATTACTTTTTTCAATATCTTTCATACTTTGTTCTATAATCTCTCTACATTACCATCTATATCTCTTGTTTCCCTTTCCCCTGACTCTCAGTCTGAAGAAGGGTCTCGACCTTTTGACTCGAGAGTCTTCGGCGAGGAGGCTGAGGGAGGAGACTACGCCAAAGTTGGAGAGGGTGAGACTCAGTGAAGAAATGACAGGCAAGCTGATTCGGTGTGATGCTTGCAGGATGTGGGAGGTCAGGGACACTGCTGGTGCCTCTGGCTGCTACAACTGTGGAAAGTGTGTCCAGGTTCAGCTTCTGAAGGACTGTGTTGGGGCACTGGAGAGGCAACTTGATGACCTCAGGATCATCCGGGAAAACGGGAGTTTCCTGGACAGGATCTACAGCAAGATCGTTACACCGAAGATACCGGAAGAGAGATGGTGGGTGACGATGAGGAGGGGAAGGAAGCTTGGAGTACAGGAGACCCTGGGGGATGTACCTCTTGAAAATAGGGTTCATCCTCTTGGAAACTGTCGGGACAGAAGACACTGCCAGTCTGAGTGGCAGACAGGTCTGCGAGTCAAAACGTGGCGCTGAGGCAAAGCCGAAGATACACACGTCAGGCAGAGCCATGGTAGTCAGGGACTCCATAGTGAGAGGTACAGACAGGGGTTTCTGCGGCAACAGGCGGGATTCAAGGATGGTGTGTTGCCTCCCTGGTGCCAGGATCCAGGACGTCACAGGCCGATTACAGGGCATCCGCAAGGGTGAAGGTGAGCAGCCGGAAGTGGTAGTGCATGTCGGCACAAATGACATTGGGAAGAAGAGGAAAGAGATTCTGCAGCGTGACTTTAGAGAGTTCGGAAGAAGGCTGAAAACAGGACCTCTAGGGTGGTTATCTCCGGTTTGCTTCCAGTTCTTCGTGCTGGTGAGGGCAGGAACAGGAAGATAGGAGATCTGAATGTGTGGCTGAGGAGCTGGTGCAGGGGGCAGGGATTTATATTCTTAGACCACTGGGATCTGTTTTGGGGTAAGGGTGAATTGTACAAAAGGGACGCGTTGAACCTTAACAGGCGGGGACCAGCATTCTGGCAGGTAGGTTTGCCATTGCTACATGGGTGGGTTTAAACTAAATAGTGGGGGGGGGGGGCAAATTGGAAATCCAAGGATGGAGTTAAAGGGTAAGAGAGTATAGGAAAAGTTAAGAAAGACACCAGAATTAACTGGACAGACAGCTCATGAAGGGATAGGGGAGCAGTGACGGAAATCGCTATCAAAATATGGAAGGAACCAGGGGACGGGGGGGGGGGGGGACAGAATTTCACACTTACACACGCACGCGAGTCTTCAAAGGCTTCTGCCGTGGGCCCTGTGAACGGTAATTACAGCTTAATCCAGCGCTACATGCAGCTCAACCTACAGCCCTACCTGGACTGACGGAATACCAGTCCGGAGCCGCGGAGCTAAATCTGCTTCTCCGCACTGGCTGTAAGTCTGGGCCATATTTCCCTTAATTCCAGGCATGGCTGTAAGTTAACCTGGCGGGACAGGCAGAGTTGAGCTGGATTTAGTGCTGCTCCTCTGCGATGGGTGTGGGCTTGGGGGCACCGTGCCCGTCTGACTCCTGATGTCGCTGGCCGCCTCCGGGCGTGGGGCACTCGGGTGGGGACGGGGAGGTTTGGCAGCGATTGATCAGGCTGGGATCGATCCTGACTGCAGATGAGGCGCAAGTCTGTGTCCAGGGCTGCCGTTGTGACCCTATGACCTGGGCACGTCTCCCTCCTCCAGTCACTGCACTCTATCCTCGGTCCGACACCCCTACTTCCGCCTCTGACCGACACTTCCCTCCTCCAATCATCACGCTGAATCATCATGTCCCGCCCCCATTGCCTGCTGACCGACGTCTCTCTCGTCCAATCAGCGCCCTCGATCAGCAGTCCCGCCTCCACTGTCTCGCGGAAAGCGGAGATTTCAGCGTTTTTCAACAGGATTTTAAAATCCGGATTACAAAAAATGGGGGGGGGGGGGGGATTGTCCCCCATCTCTCAAAACAGAGGGGGGAAGGGGCATGTGTCCCCTGGCCCCCCGGGATTTCTGCCACTGTAGGGGAGTATGGCCAAATGAAATAAGAATCGATGTGAAAAGTGAGGTGAGTAATGAATTAAAAGTATTATATATGAATGCGCAAAGTATAAGAAGTAAAGTGGATGAGCTTCAGGCTCAATTAGATTGGTAGATATGACATTGTGGGAATTACAGCGACATGGCTGCAGGCGGATTGGGACTGGGAACTGAATATTCAGGGTTATACGTCCCATAGAAAGAAAAGGCAGGTGGGCAGAGGAGGTGGGGTAGCTCTGCTGGTGAGGGATGGAGTTCAGTGCCTTGCGAGGGGTGACATAGGGACTGACGATGTAGAGTCGCTGTGGATAGAATAGAAGAATTGTAAAGGTAAGAAGACACTAATAGGAGTTATCTACAGGCCCCCAAACAGTAGTCTGGATATGGGGTGCAAGTTGCAGCAGGAGTTCAAATTGGCATGTAACAAAGGTAATGCCTCTGTGGTTATGGGAGATTTAAACATGCAGGTAGACTGGGAAAATCAGGTTGGTTCTGGACCCCAAGAAAGGGAGTTTGTGGAGTGCCTCCGAGATGGAGTCTTAGAGCAGCTTGACTTGGAGCCTACCATAGAGAAGGCAATTCTGGATTTAGTGTTGTCCAATGAACCAGATTTAATAAGGGAACTCAAGGTAAAGGAACCGCGAGGAGGTAGTAACCATAATATGGACAGGAAGGGAATGGAGGGGTATGGTCTGAGTGCAGGTAGATGGGACTAGGGGAAAATAAATGGTCGGCAGTCTGGAAGGGCCGAGAAGGCCTGTTTCCGTGCTGTAATTGTTATATGGTTTATATGGTTATAATATGGTAAGTTTTAATCTGCAATACGAGAGGGAGAAGGTTAAATCAGAAGAGTCAGTGTTGCAGTTGAACAAAGGGGACTATGAAGGCATGAGAGAGGAGCTGGCCAAGATCGACTGGAAAAGGATCCTAGTAGGAATGACGGTGGAACAGCAATGGAAGCAATTTCTGGGCATAATTCAGAAGATACAGGATCATTTCATTCGATTCTAAGGGGAGTAAGTGAGATTGGGATGGAATAAAACTAAAATAAAAGGTGTATAACATAGCAAAGAGTAGTGGGAAGCCAGAGGATTGGGAGACTTTCAAAGGACAACAGAAGGTAACAAAAAGGGCAATACGAGCTGAAAAGATGAAGTACGAGGGTAAGCTGGCCAAGAATATAAACATAGAAAATAGGTGCAGGAGTAGGCCATTCGGCCCTTCGAGCCTGCACCGCCATTCAATATGATCATGGCTGATCATCCAACTCAGTATCCTGTACCTGCCTTCTCTCCATACCCCTGATCCCTTTGGCCACAAGGGCCACATCTAACTCCCTCTTAAATATAGCCAATGAACTGGCCTCAACTACCTTCTGTGGCAGATAATTCCAGAGACTCACCACTCTCTGTGTGAAAAATGTTTTCCTCATCTCAGTCCTAAAGGAATTCCCCCTTATCCTTAGACTGTGACCCCTTGTTCTGGACCTCCCCAACATCGGGAACAATCTTCCTGCATCTAGCCTATCCAACCCCTTAAGAATTTTGTAAGTTTCTATAAGATCCCCCCTCAGTCTTCTAAATTCCAGTGAGTACAAGCCATGTCTATCCAGTCTTTCCTCATATGAAAGTCCTGACATCATAGGAATCAGTCTGGTGAACCTTCTCCGAACCCCCTCTACGGCAAGAATGTCTTTTCTCGGACTTCCGGTGGCGCCATGTTCTAGGGGAGAACAGCGCCAGATCAGCTCCGTAAAAATCTGTAAAAAAAACGGGGCTAAAGGAGGGTGCTAACGCTACTTACCGCAGGAGATCGATTAAAAACGGCTCCGGTGCGATTGAAGGCTGCGTGACGTCATCAGGCGCGCGACTTCGGTAAGAAATTTAAAATGCAGCACTCCTCCCCTCCCCCGAAGAAAACGGGCTTAAAGAAGAGAGGCTGGCACCACCAAAGCCTCGGGCTCGAGTCTGACTGCCTCCCAGGAAGAGATCTCACAGAGAAAAGTGGAAATGGAAGAGTTTAAAAATTCCATGATAGGTGAGATGAAGAAACTGGTGAAAGAAATAAAAGATCTGAAGAAGGAATATAAAGATGAATTTAAAGACATGAAGAAAGAATATAAAGATGAAATAAAAAATCTAAAAGCGGAGATTCTGGTGTCTCAGGAGAGAATTAAAGTGGAATTAACAAAAGAAGTTACCGAGACGGTAAAGATTATGATGAGCGAATGGAAAAGTAAGACGGAGGCTGAATTTCAAAACCGATTCTCTGAGATAAACGCCAAGGTTGCTGGGTTGGAACAAATGCTGAATGATAAGATAGATCCTATTACCATTACAATTGACCAACACAATGATACACTTAAAGATTTGGCTGATTTTGCTGTAAAAAGTGCCAAGGAAACTGAGAAGTTACTTGCCGAGAATAAACGCCTCTCAGAATTACTTCGCAAAATAAATGAGAAATGTATTGATTTGGAGGGCCGACAAAGACGTAAGAATTTGCGAATTGTAGGATTGACCGAAGGTTGTGAAGGAAATCAAGATCCACGAAAATTTGTTGCAAAACTCCTAAAAGACATTTTGGAATTGGATGAAGAACCACTGTTGTGCCGTGCCCACAGGGCTTTAAGACGGGTCCCTGGGAGAGGTGCACCACCCAGACAAATGATTGTAAAGGTGGTGTATGATCACGTCTTTGAAGATATGATGAAGATAATAATGAGAAAGAGAAATTTGAAATACGAAGGAAATAACATTAGTATCTTCAGAGATTACCCAGCGGAAGTTGCTAAGAGAAGATCCTTATTCACTGAAACAAGAGGCATTCTACGGAATTTAAAGAATACAGTGGATCTCAGATATGGCTTGATGTACCCAGCAACACTGAGAGTGACCTATGACAACGAGGAACACCGCTTCGTTAAGCATACTGATGCATTGAAGTTCACTCAAGGCATACAGAAGAAGGCAGAAGAGGAGGAAGCAGACGATGAATCACGGGAGGAAGAAGACGACGACTGAACATTTTGGACTTTTATCATTAACCTGCGGTTATGAATTATTCATTGAGAAAGAGGGAAAATAATGGGAATGTAGTAGTGGTTTGGTATCAATTTGTAGAATTTCAATAATTCCCCTAACATAGTATTATTTATTATAATACTAATTACAATAGAATAGTAATTAATAAATAGTTTCATGAATAATAGAAATAATTACTAAATCCTTAAAGTCAGTACCCCACCCCAATATACACAGTATTCTAGTTGGGAGCTGGAATATTTAACATCTTTTTTAAACACGGAAGTCATTAGATTAATCGCCACGTTAGTGTGGCGTTCACTAACACACACTACACAATCTATCAGTGTAGTCTTTTTTTTCTTTGGGCACCCTTTTAACACTCTTTTTTCTTTTTTCACTTATATTTTCTATTTTTTTTAATATATTAAGTATTTGAATTTATGTTATATATTATATGAATGTAATTATGAACAATACCGTATAACTATTTTAGATAGACATGGATATGGATTATTGAGATTGGTAATTTTCGTCGGATTGGCGTTTGGGTGCCTTGTTGAGCTGGAGGGGCCGAGAGGGCTACTCCAAAAAAAACCACCCTAATACTAAAATGCAAGATATGAATTTGAAGACTGGGGATGATGGAATCACTTTCTGTAGTTGGAATGTTAAGGGAATTAATGAACCAATTAAAAGGGGTAAGGTGTTAGCGCAGCTGAATAGATTGAAATCAGACGTTATTTTCCTCCAAGAGACGCATCTCAAAAGAGATGATCAATATAGATTAACAGCTAAATGGATTTCAAAGGTATATCATTCTTCATTTATACATAAATCTAGGGGAGTTGCAATAATTATTCGTAAAGGTATACCTTTTAAACAAAGTTCTATAATAGAAGATAAAGAGGGCAGATATGTAATAATTACAGGGGAATTATACTCAAAAAAAGTAATTCTTATGAATATATATGCTCCTAATTTCGATAACCCATTATTTTTCAAGAAAATATTCAATAATATTCCTATATCCACTCAACATAATTTAATAATTGGGGGCGATTTAAATTGCACTTTGGATAACTACTTAGACAGATCCTCAACAAAAAGGAAAGCTATTTCTAATTCAAGTAAACTTATAAATTCTTTCATTAACTCAACTAACGTTAAGGATATTTGGAGATTAGAGAACCCATCCGGACGAGAATATTCTTTTTTCTCGCCCGTATTCGGAACCTACTCGAGGATAGATTACTTTTTAATAGACTCAAAACTGCTTCCCTATACGTACAATGCAAAATATCACAATATTATTATTTCAGATCATGCACCATTAACATTTAAGATAAAACTAAAAGATATATCTAATAAAACTATGACTTGGAGATTTAATCCTCAGATACTGAAGGACAAGGATTGTTGTAATCATGTGACAGAACAGATTAAATTATTCTTTGAGACAAACGACACACCTGAAATTTCACCATTGTTACTTTGGGATACATTTAAGGCATTCATGCGTGGTGCAATAATATCGGCACAAGCATATTTTAATAAAGAAAACCGAAAGAGGGAACAGAAGTTAGAAATGGAGATAAAACAACTAGACAATGAGAATATAAAACACCCTTCTAAGGAGTTAAGTAATAAAATTGCAATAGCAAAGTATAGACTAAATAAAATATACTCTAATCAAGTCATCAAACTTTTTCAACAAACCAAACAAGTGCATTTTGAATTTGGAGATAAACCGCATAAATTGCTAGCACGACAATTAAGAAAATTAGACGATGAAAAAACGATACATGGAATCAGATCAATGCAAGGAAATATACTGACCATACCAAAAGATATTAATGATAGATTTTTACAATATTACCAAAATCTTTACTCATCAAAATTAACAGGACAAACAGATGGAATGGAAACATTTCTACAAGAATGTCAAATTAAGAGTTTAGATCAGGAAGGGAGACATTTGTTAAATGCTGAAATATCAGTGAAAGATATCGCAGAATCAATTGGTTCATTAAATAATGGAAAAGCTGCGGGGCCTGACGGCCTGAGTGCAGAATTTTATAAAAAATTTCAAGATCTGATCTCTCCAAGACTACATACAGTGTATAGACATGCATATGAACAAGGAAAATTACCAGACTCTTTAAATGAATCCACAATTACACTTATACCTAAGGTAGATAAAGATCTGGAAGATCCTGGTTCATATAGAGCGATTGCCCTTCTAAATACAGACCAAAAAATATTAGCTAAAGTTTTATCTAGGAGACTAAGTTTGGTGATTTCTAAATTAATACATTATGATCAAACAGGTTTTATTCCAAAACGCTATTCATCTCATAATTTAAGACGCCTGTTTAATATTATATATTCTAAAAGAATACGAGATACGGAATTAGCAGTCATATCGTTAGACGCAGAAAAAGCATTTGACCAGGTGGAATGGTTATATCTATTTAATATAATGGAAAAGTTTCAATTGGGGGATCAATTTTGTAAATGGGTAAGAATCCTATACTCAGATCCTACTGCAAGAATTCTAACTAATCAAATACTATCAGTTAAATTTAAACTCTTTAGGGGATGTAGACAAGGATGTCCGTTATCGCCTTTATTATTTGCCTTGGCGATAGAGCCTTTGGCGGAAAGAATTAGATCAGAACCTGAAATATACGGTTATAATACTGACACAACAACTAATAAAATATCCTTATATGCAGATGATGTTTTGATTTACATCACAAAACCTGAAATTAGTATTCCAATGTTGTTTGATGTTATAAATAAATTTAGTACATTTTCTGGATATAGGATTAATTGGAATAAAAGTGATATTATGCCAATAACTAATATAAATTTAAACATATTACAACAATATCCATTATCAATAGTTACTGATAAAATTAAATATTTAGGAATTAATGTATCTAAATCTCATAACTCATTAATTAGATCGAATTATCCTCAATTATTAGATAAACTTAAAAAAAATATTTTATATTGGAAAACACTGCCTATATCTTTGATTGGTAGAATAAATGCTATAAAGATGGTTTTTCTACCACAATTATTATATCTGTTTCAAGCTATCCCTTTTTTCCTTCCGAAAACCTTTTTAAAAAAAATTGATAATATTGTTAATAGTTTTATCTGGGATTATAAAAATCATAGAATAAGTAAAAAACATTTATGTAAGTCAAAGATAAACGGAGGATTAGCACTTCCAAATTTTCTATACTACTTCTGGGCAGTACAGATTAAGAATATGAATTTTTGGTGGGTAAATACGGACCTGGAACCAACGTGGCTAAAGATAGAAAAGGAAGATTGTTTGCCTTTCAACGTAGATTCAATTATTTTTGCCCCAAAGGAAGTTCAAAAAAAAATTTATAGGGACAATCCAATCATTTATAATAATAGACATATTTGGAAACAAATAGTCAAGACTTTACAATTAGACAACCTTTCATTTAGATTACCAATTATGAATAACCCATTATTTAAGCCCTCCACATTGGATGGAGGGTTCAGACATTGGGATAATTTAGGAATTACAAGGGTAGAGCACCTCTATAGAAATGGAAAATTTCTTTCATTTCAGGAATTACAAGATATCTACGGATTGTCTTCACAGCATTTGTTTAGGTATTTCCAAATTAGAGATTATATTAAATCTAATACACAGGATTTTAAAAATAAGGAACCAGGATTATTAGATGAATCGTTTAACTGGCATCCAACCACAGAAAAATTAATAGCTTATATATATAACATCATTATGGATAAGGAGAATCCAATAACTGAAACATATCGTCAAGCATGGGAAAATGAAATTGGATCACCTATAACCAAAGAAAATTGGGAAGAAAGTCTACAACGAATACACCGGTGCTCGTTAAATGCTAGACATATATTAATACAATTTAAAGTATTATACAGATTACATTATTCGAAAACCAAATTAAATAGTATATTTCCTAATCTCTCCTCTATTTGTGATAAATGTAAGAATTTAGAAGCAAATTTAACACACAGTTTTGTTACATGTCCTAAATTGAATTATTATTGGACAGAAATTTTTAAAGTTATTTCTGAAGTTCTTAAGGTTAAATTAGAACCCGACCCAAAGCTAATAATACTGGGAATTCCAGAGGCTAATTTGATATTTACACTAGATCAAAGAAATTTCCTTGATTATTGTTTGATATTAGGGAAAAAAATAATATTGAAATTTTGGAAGGGAACATTATCCCCAACAATTAAAATGTGGGCATCAGAGATGTTGGAGACGTTGCAGTTGGAAAGAATCAGATTTGTCCTTTTGGACGAGTATAATTCTTTTCAACAGATATGGTCTCCATATATACAGTATTTAGAGAAGTAGCTGTTCTTGGCATCACGGCTCGACTGACACCCTGCGGGATTTGATGAAAATAATGTATTGGTATACCAGGATATATGCATGTCTTTACTGATATTATTATTTGTAGTTGTTTCATTTATAATATATTGTGTGGCTTTTAATTGATATATATACATAATATGTCTTTTTTCTTTTTCTTCATTTTTTCTTTTATACCAAATAATTATTAAGGAATTATAATTTTATTGATTAATAATGGTATTTCTCTTTACCCACTTTTATTTAAAAAAAAAAATAAGATAATAATCATTAGAGTACAAATATTGATTTAAGTTGATGTTTATAACTCAGTTTTAAACATTGAGAATTGTTTATTGCTAATAAAAAAAATTATTCACAAGAATGTCTTTTCTCAGATTTGGAGACCAAAACTGTACGCAATACTCCAGGTGTGGTCTCACCAAAACCCTGTAAACTGCAGTAGAACCTCCCATCTCCTATACTCAAATCCTTTCGCTATGAATGCTAACATACCATTTGCTTTCTTCACTGCCTGCTGCACCTGCATACCTACTTTCAATGATTGGTGTACCATGACACCCAGGTCTCGTTGCATCTCCCCTTTTCCTAATTTGCCACCATTAAGATAATAGTCTACCCTCCTGTTTTTGCCACCAAAGTGGATAACCTCACATTTATCCACATTATACTGCATCTGCCACTCACCCAGCCAATCCAAGTCATCTTACAGCCTCCTAGCATCCTCCTCACACCTAACACTACCCCCCCAGCTTAGTGTCATCCGCAAACTTGGAGATGTTGCATTCAATTCCCTCGTCCAAATCATTAATATATATTGTAAATAGCTGGGGTCACAGCACTGAGCCTTGCGGTACCCCACTAGTCACTGCCTGCCATTCTGAAAAGGACCCATTTATTCTTACCCTTTGCTTCCTGTCTGCCAGCCAGTTCTCTATCCACATCAATACTGAACCCCCAATACCGTGTGCTTTAAGTTTGTATACTAATTTCTTATGTGGGACCTTGTCGAAAGCCTTCTGAAAGTCTAGATATAACACATCGACTGGTTCACCCATATCAACTCTGCTAGTTACATCCTCGAAAAATTCTATAAGATTCGTCAGACATGATTTACCTTTCGTAAATCCATGCTGACTTTGTCTAATGATTTCACCACTTTCTAAATGTACTGCTATCCCATCTTTAATAACTGACTCTAAAATTATCACTAATGCATCCACTATTTCTGTGGCCACTTCCTTGAGTACTCTGGGATGCAGACTATCTGGCCTTGGGGATTTATTGGCCTTTAATCCATTCAATTTACCCAACACCACTTCTCGGCTAACCTGGATTTCACTAAATTCTTCCACCTTATTTGAACCCCGGTCCCCTGCTATCTCCGGCAGATTATTTATGTCTTCCTTAGTGAAGACAGAACCAAAGTAGTTATTCAATTGGTCTGCCATGTCCTTGTTCCCCATGATCAATTCACCTGTTTCTGACTGCAAGGGACCTACATTTGTTTTAACTAATCTCTTTCTCTTCACATATCTATAAAAACTTTTGCAGTCAGTTTTTATGCTCCCTGCCAGATTTCTTTCATAATCTATTTTCCCTTTCCTAATTAAGCCCTTTGTCCTCCTCTGCTGAACTGAATTTCTCCCAGTCCTCTGGTAGGCTGCTTTTGCTGGCTAATTTGTATGCCAATATGTATAAAGAAGGGTAATAAAACCTTATTTAGGTATGTTAAGAGAAAAAGATTAGTAAAGACAAATGTGGGTCCCTTGAAGGCAGAAACAGGTGAAATTATTGTGGGGAACAAGGAAATGGCAGAAAAGTTGAACAGGTACTTTGGTTTTGTCTTCACTAAGGAAGACACAAACAATCTCCCAGATGTACTAGAGGACAGAGGATCAAGGAAGATACAGGAACTGAAAGAAATTTGCATTAGGCAAGAAATAGTATTGGGTGGACTGATGGGACTGAAGGCTGATAAATCCCCAGGGCCTGATGGTCTGCATCCCAGGGTACTCAGGGAGGTGGCTCTAGAAACCGTGGACGCATTGGTGATCATTTTCCAATGTTCTGTAGATTCATGATCAGTTCCTGTGGAGTGGAGGGTAGCTAATGTTATCCCACTTTTCAAGAAAGGAGCGAGAGAGAAAACAGGGAATTATAGACCAGTTAGCCTGACATCGGTGGTGGGGAAGATGCTGGAGTCAATAGACAATAGGTGCAGGAGTAGGCCATTCGGCCCTTCGAGCCAGCACCGCCATTCAATGTGATCATGGCTGATCATAGGTACCCCGTTCCAGCCTTCTCCCCATATCGTTTGACTCCGCTATCTTTAAGAGTCAATTATTAAAGAAGTAATAACGGTGCATTTGGATAGCAGTAAAAGGATTGGTCCAAGTCAGCATGGATTTATGAAGGGGAAATCCTGCTTGACTAAACTTCAGGAATTTTTTGAGGATGTGACAAGTAAAATGGATGAAGGAAAGCCAGTGGATGTAGTGTATCTGGACTTTCAGAAAGCCTTTGATATGGTCCCACACAGGAGATTAGTGGGCAAAACGTGGGATCCGTTGGGTCCCATCCCCTACAGCGGGGGGGGGGGGCGCGGCGTCACGGGGGGGGGGGGGGGGGGGCTGGTTCTCGAACGTAATATTCCCCCACTCACCCATAGGTCCCAACACTTACCACTCCCTAGAGAGGGAGGGGGAGGGGGAGAGAGGGAGGGGGAGGTGCAGGGGGTAGAGAGGAAGGGGAGTAGAGAGGGAGGGGGACAGAGAGGGAGAGGGGCAGAGAGGGAGGGGGGTAGAGACCCTACTCCATCTCCCTCCTCCTCATTTCCCTCATCCTCCTCCCCTCACTCCCATTCTCTGCACCAGGACCTACCTAGGTTGTAGAGCAGCGCCATGAGAGCCCATTGTGATTGGTGCACTGTGAGAGACAGCCAGCTTGAGAAGCCATTGTTACCGTTGGCAATGTCCTATTGTGATGTCATTGTGGCAGTCGGCAGGCAGCTTGAGAGCCTATTGTGATGGTGCACTGTGACATCATCACTGGATGCTGTCTGAGAAAGCGGTTTTGACTTTTTTTGAAACTTTAAATCATGAATAACTTCAGAAATATAGGTGGGAATGCGACGGGAAGATGTTTATCGCTTCAACGGGAAAAATGTGAGTAGAATATGTGAAAATGGGAAGGCTGTGGCCTAGCGTTTGGAAGAAGATGGGGAAAAAGCAGAGCAAAGTGACACATTGCTGGCACAAAGAGTTTTAGTAATATAGATGGTATTGGGGGTAGGGTATTGACATGGATCGAGAATTGGTTGGCAGACAGGAAACAACGAGTAGGAATAAACGGGTCCCTGTCAGAATGACTGGCAGTGGCGAGTGGAGTGCCGCAAGGCTCGGTGCTGGGACCGCAACTATTTACAATATATATTAATGATTTAGATGATGGAATTAAAAGTAACTAGCAAATTTGCAGATGACACAAAGCTGGGTGGCAGTGTGAACTGCGAAGAGAATGATAGGAGGTTGCAAGCTGACTTGAACAGGTTGAATGAGTGGGCAGATGCATGGCAGATGCAGTATAATGTAGATAAATGCGAGGCAAGAACAAGGAGGCAGATTATTATCTCAATGCTGCCAGATTAGGAAAAAGCGGAGTGCAACGAGACCTGGGTGTCCTTGTACACCAGTCACTGAAAGTAAACATGCAGGTACAGCAGGCAGTGAAGAAACCAAATGGCATGTTGACCTTCATAACAAGAGGATTTCAGTATAGGAGTAAAGGGGTCCTTCTGCAGTTGTACAGGGCCCTGGTGGAGTATTGTGTGCAGTTTTGGTCTCCTAATTTGAGGAAGGACATCCTTGCTATTAAGGGAGTGCAGCGTAGGTTCACGAGATTAATCCCCGGGATGGTGGGACTGCAATATGAGGAAAGATTGGAAAAACTGGGCTTGTATTCACTGGAATTTAGAAGGATGAGAGGTTATCTTATAACGTATAAACATATAAAATTGTAAAAGGACTGGACAAGCTAGATGCAGGAAAAACGTTCCCAATGTTGGGAGAGTCCAGAACCAGGGGCCACAGTCTAAGAATAAAGGGGAGGCCATTTAGAACTGAGATGAGAAAAAATAATTTCACCCAGAGAGTTGTGAATTTGTGGAATTCTCTGCCACAGAAGGCAGTGGAGGCCAATTCACTGGATTAATTTAAAAGAGAGTTAGATAGAGCTCTAGGGGCTAGCGGAATCAAGGAATATGGGGAGAAGGCAGGCACGGGTTACTGATTGTGGATGATCAGCCATGATCACAATGAATGGCGGTGCTGGCTCGAAGGGCTGAATGGCCTCCTCATGCACCTATTTTCTATGTTTCTATGACCTGAAATGTCACCTATTCCTTTTCTTCAGAAATGCTACCTGTCCCGCTGTGTTACTCCAACATTTTGTGTCTATCTTTGGTTTAAACCTGCATTTGCAGTTCCTTCCTACACAGGACAGATGAATGAGGTGATTACAGAGGCAGACGGGATTTGCTTTCTTGGACAGAGCATAAAACAAAAGTGTTGATGTAGGGCAGAGGCAGATATGGCAGTGAAGTTGCTCACCCTGGTTTTCTCAAGTCCAGGGCCTGGTGAACTGCTGGAAGCGGAACTTTTCCCATGATGAACAACATGACTTCAGACCTTTGATAGGCAGGCAAGGTATTGGCAAAAACACCTAAAGAGTAAGGAGAAATTGTAAGTAGAGGCAGAGACAAGCAGATAGCATTGTAGTGCTGGCACATGGATCAGGGCATAGGATAATCCCAGAGTGAACACAGGGTGGACCCAGACGGCAGCTTACCTATCTTGTTCGGACAATGACCTTTCTAGAGCTAGACCTGCTACCCTGGAAATCTGACACCCTCCCTCCTGCACCATCACTTCAGCCAGGCATCTATAGAAACATAGAAATAGAAACATAGAAAAATAGGTGCCGGAGTAGGCCATTCGGCCCTTCGAGCCTGCACCACCATTCAATATGATCATGGCTGATCATCCAACTCAGTATCCCGTACCTGCCTTCTCTCCATACCCCCTGATCCTTTTAGCTACAAGAGCCACATCCAACTTCCTCTTGAATATAGCCAATGAACTGGCCTCAACGACTTTCTGTGGCAGAGAATTCCAGAGACTCACCACTCTCTGTGTAAAGAATGTTTTCTCATCTTGGTCCTAAAGGAATTCCCCCTTATCCTTAGACTGTGACCCCTTGTTCTGGACTCCCCCAACATCAGGAACAATCTTCCAGCATCTAGCTTGTCCAACCCTTAAGAATTTTGTAAGTTTCTATAAGATCCCCCCTCAATCTTCTAAATTCCAGTGAGTACAAGCCGATTCTATCCAGTCTTTCTTCATATGAAAGTCCCGACATCCCAGGAATCAGTCTGGTGAACCTTCTCTGAACCCCCTCTATGGCAAGAATGTCTTTCCTCAGATTTGGAGACCAAAACTGTACGCGATAGTCCAGGTATGGTCTCACCAAAACCCTGTACAACTGCAGTAGAACCTCCTTGCTCCTATACTCAAATCCTTTCGCTATGAATGCTAACATACCATTTGATTTCTTCACTGCCTGCTGCACCTGCATGCCTACTTTAAATGACTGGTGTACCATGGCACCCAGGTCTCGTTGCATCTCCCCTTTTCCTAATCTGCCACCATTCAGATAATAGTCTACCCTCCTGTTTTTGCCACCAAAGTGGATAACCTCACATTTATCCACATTATACTGCATCTGCCATGCATCTGCCCATTCACTCAGCCTATCCAAATCACCCTGCAGCCTCCTAGCATCCTCCTCACACCTAACACTACCCCCCAGCTTGGTGTCATCTGCAAATTTGGAGATGTTGCATTCAATTGCCTCGTCCAAATCATTAATGTATATTATAAATAGCTGGGGTCCCAGCACTGGGCCTTGCGGTACCCCACTACTCACTGCCTGCCATTCTGAAAAGGACCCGTTTACTCCTACCCTTTGCTTCCTGTCTGCCAGCCAGTTCTCGATCCACATCAATATTGAACTACCAATACCATGTGCTTTAAGTTTATATACTAATCTCTTATGTGGGACCTTGTCGTAAGCCTTCTGAAAGTCCAGATATAACACATCCACTGGTTCTCCCTTATCCACTACGAGTTACATCCTCAAAAAATTCTATAAGATTCGTCAGACATGATTTACCTTTTGTAAATCCATGCTGACTTTGTCCAAGGATTTCACCACTTTCCAAATGCGCTGCTATCCCATCTTTAATAAGTATGTATCTTTTACCCTGTTTCTTCTGTGTCATTGACATGTGACGCCAGGAGTACTCCAAATTGTGTTTGTAATTTATACAAGTGAATACAGGCCTAGTTTTTTCAATCTTTCCTCATATGATAGTCCCGCCATCCCAGGGATCAATCTTGTGACCCTATGCTGCACTGCTTCAATCACAAGGATGTCCTCCCTCAAATTAGGAGACCAAAGCTGTACACAATACTCCAGATGTGGTCTTACCAGAGCCATATACAACTGCAGATGAACCTCTTTACTCTTAGACTGAAATCCTCTTGTTATGAAGGCCAACATTCCATTAGCTTTCTTCACTGTCTGCTGTGCCTGTACGCCAACTTTCAGTGACTGGTGTACAAGCACACCCAGGTCTCGCTGCGCCTAACCCCATTGAGATAATAATCTGCCCCCTTGTTTTTGCCGCCAAAGTGGATAACCATTTATCTATACTATACTGCATCTGTCACGCATCTGCCCACTCCATCAACCTGTCCAGGTCACCCTGCAACCTCCTAACATCTTCTTCACAGTTCACACTGCCACCCAGCTTTGTGTCATCTGCAAACTTGCTAGTGTTGCTCCTAATTTCATTTCGGAGTCACGTGAGTGACTTCGTGAAGATCCCGCCGGCGCGCATGCTCGACATATCGTCGTACCGCGTTGCTGCGACGGCTGGCGGTGGAGCGCGCTCCTCGCCAGCCCTTCAGAAGGGGCCACGGAGGTAAGTATCCTACCTTTAGTTGGTGGTCCTTGTTGTGGGTTTTGTCTTGCAGCAAGGACATGGATGGGAGTTCCAAGGGCCGGAGGGCGTCAGGACGAGTTCGCCGGTCAACAGTTCCGGGGCCTTTACCATCGGCAGTACCTGCAACGCAGGCCGGGACTCAGGCGGAGATGTGGGTAAGCCCTGTGCTTACAGGTCCGGATCCGCCAGCACACCACAGCTCGGAGGAGTTCGACGAGGAGGAGTGTGGTGTGCCGCCAGAGCAGGGGGACCCTGCCATGGCAGTCAGGTCGTCAGCGGGCTCGCTGGCGACCTCGAGCTGGGTGCGTGCGGCTGCACGGCCCGTTCCACTCAGCCCTCCGAGTAGGGGAAGGGCAGCAGCCCAGAAGCCTAACCCTGCCAGGGCTAAGGCATTGCGTGACACGGAGGAGCGGTCAGGTTCCAGGGCGAGACCCGGGGGTGGCTGTGAGGTCCAGCCGGCACACCCCGACTCTCGACGCCGGGACGGGTCGGTTGAGTCGGGTCTCGTCACGGTCGCCGAGCCCCCCATGGATGGGTGGGCGAGACCATGCGTCGGCAAAGTCCACGATGTGGGCAGGCGGCAAGCCTGCGCGGGCTTCAGGCAGCCATGCTTCGGCTGGTGCCGACACCACGCCGCAAGTGCCCTTAGTGGCAGCGGCTTCAGCTCCCGCTAAACGGAGGCGGTTGAACACGCCCGCGCGGGAATCGCGCAGTTTCGCCTCGGCGGCTGTTAGCGACAACTACCGGCACCGGCTGGGCCTCGATGAGGTGCGGGCCGATGATAGGAGCCCGGTTTCTTTTCAGAGCCGGAGGACTCCGACCACCTGAGTGTTCAGGGTGAAGGGCGTATTGACCGTATGGAGCGGCTGCTGGAGCTCCTGCTTCAACGTCAACTACAGCAGGGCAGCAACAGGCACAGGGCGTCGCCACCAGCCTCTACCATCAGCCTGGAGCAGCAGGAGGAGGAGGTTTTGGTGGATTCCATACCACCTCCGTTGGAGGTGCCAGCGGAGGATCTTCTGGATGTGGCGACCAAAATTGCGGCCCCACATTCATCTGGACTTCCTTTAAACGCAAAGCTGGCAGCCACTGTGGACTTTCTTAACAACCAGCAACTACAGGAAGAAGTCCTCATTCAGGCAATGAGCCGTCACAAGGCTCCATCCAATTGCAACTCCCTCAACGTGCCTGTGGTCAATACGCCGATATGGGGCAACATCAGTGCGGCTATCCGTCAACAAGAGGTAAAATTGCAGCGGATCCTGAAGCTCCTCACGGCCGGTAATACCGCCTTTGCGCGGTCGGTGGACGGGGACGAACTGAATTTGGACCAGGAAGATGCTCTGGCCCTCCTGTGCGCGACCCAGCACGAAATCAACGGGTTTCGCAAAACCAGCATCCGCCCAGCGCTCAATCCGAAGTTTGCAGGATTGTGTAAACCACCGCCGCCGCCCCCGCCCCGTCAGCTCTTTGGGGAGGACCTCTCGAAGAGAGTCAAAGAGCTTGACGAACAAGCCAAAACGGTGGGGATCATGCGCTCTCAGAGTGCCCCCGCACCGTCAGGCTCAAAGTCTCCATACATTCGATCACGAGGGTCTGCTAGTACCTCGACGAGGACCCACCCTCAAGCTCCACAACGACAGCAACATCAGACCCAGCACCAGGGGTCTTTTTTAGAACAGGGTCGGCAGAGACCCTGGTGGAAAACGAAGACACCGCGCCCTCAAGCCAACCCAGCACCTCCACGTCCACCCACGCGTGTCAAGGACCGCCGGTAAACACGGGGGTGAGGGGGTCTGGTTCTCTCTTTTCTCTTTGTTTAATTTCACATGTTGGTGGTCGCCTTCGGTTGTTTTTGGGTGCATGGGGTAATTTACTGGTGACGAGTATGTGTTGCAGAATATTCAGGGGCATAAAATTGAGTTTATTAATGGCGACATTCCTCCATCCCAGCACATGCCCGCTCGAACGTTTCAATTATCTGCAGCAGAACAGGCAGCAGGCTACAAGGAACTTTTAAGTCTTGAGCAGAAGGGAGTGATTGAGAGAGCGGTGCATGAGCCAGTTGAATTTGTTTCGAATATATTCACCAGACCTAAGAAGGATGGAGGTTGTCGTGTCATTATTGATCTAACCCGTTTGAATACTTTTGTAACATATACTCATTTTAAAATGGATTCAGTATCCATCCAGAAATACGACAGAAGGTTTTTTGAAATTCATCTGGATGGGGCAACTCTGGCAGTACAAGGCTTTGCCTAATGGGCTCACCACAGCCCCTAGATTGTTCACTAAATTAGTGAAACCAATTATGGCTTATTTGAGACAACGACACCATATAGTTATGGCCTACTTAGATGATATCTTAATTGTGGGCCACACCCTGGAATTGGATGAACAGGGTGTTGCAGCTGCTGTCAATATATTTCAACAATTAGGGTTTATTGTCCATCCAGAGAAATCAAAGTTCTGCCCTGCCCAGGTGATTAATTACCTAGGGTTCACGGTGAACTCTATGAGCATGAGGGTTACCATTCCAATTAACAAGATTGAGGAGGTTACCCAGGTGTGTCTAGATTTAATCCGCACCAATATACCATCGATTCGGCATTCAGCTACAATAATTGGGAAGCTTGTAGCTTTGTTTCCGGCAACGCGATATGGACCTTTGCATTATCAGAATTTGCAAAGAGCTAAAATTGCTGCGTTAAAACAGAACGCTGGTCATTATGATCGGTCCATGCAGCTGCCGCCCGAAGCGATAAATGAGTTGCAATGGTGGGTGTGTCACATTAGCAGCTCATTCAAGCCTATCAGGGAGGCTAATCCGGTGGTATATTTGCAGACTGATGCAAGCTCCAATGGCTGGGGAGCCACGGATAATTGCTCTAGTTGTGGGGGCAGATGGGACACCCTTGAATCGACGATGTTGTTGACTCAAGGGATTAACTATTTGGAGTTGCTGGCAGCATTCCACGGACTTCGTGCGTATTGTTCCAAGCTTGTTGGAGCACATGTCCGTCTCCAAATAGACAACACCACAGCAGTGGCATAGTTAAACCATATGGGTGGTACCAGGTCAGTTTCGTGTGACAAATTGGCTAACTCAATTTGGCTCTGGTGTGTTCAAAGAGACATTTGGATTTCAGCTACCTATTTGCAAGGTGAGCTTAATACTGTGGCGGACACCAGGTCACGCAAATTTAATGACAATATTGAATGGATGTTGCATCCTGAGATTTTTTCTAAAGTCACAGCCAAATTTGGTAAACCGGACATTGACCTTTTTGCGTCACGGTTGAACCATCAGGTACCAACCTACGTTTCATGGGAACCAGATCCTGGGGCAATAGCGCTAGATGCATTCTCGCTGGACTGGGGGAATTGGTTTTTCTATGCCTTCCCCCCGGTTTGCCTCATCAGTCGGGTATTGCGAAAGATTCAGGCAGATGCTGCCAAGGGCATCCTTATTATACCCGACTGGCCCACACAGCCTTGGTATCCGGTGGTCTTTGACATGCTCAACGAACCTTGGGTCCTTTTGAAGGGTTGCCCGCAATTGGTTACTCACCCTGTCTCAGGGGAGCCACATCCCTGCCACGGCTATTTAAATCTGTTGGCTTGCAGGTTCTGAACAGGCCGTTAGTCCAATACGGCCTCTCGGCTCGGACCATGGATACCATCGGGGCGTCATGTCGAGAGTCCACAAGGCGAAGATACCGCTCGCATATTAGGAAGTGGGAAGCCTACTGCAGCCGCTCTCGCATCACGTACGATGACGTGACAATAACCGACGTCCTGGAATTCCTCGCGGGGTTGCACCATGATGAACACTTAAGTTACAGTGCCATCAACAGCGCCAGAAGTGCGCTATCATTCTACCTCAATATTGGGGTAGGATCCAACAGGCTAGTGTCCAGACTCATGCGGGGTATATTCAATATGAATCCGCCTACACCACGCTACAATATCACCTGGGATGTCAGGGACATATTAACCCTGCTCAGGACGTGGTCTCCCATGGAAGGGCTCCAACTGGACAAACTCACCATGAAGCTGGTGATGTTACTAGCGCTGACTTAAGCTCAGAGGGTACAGACACTACACAAACTTCGTGTCGACAGAATGACTTCTACCCCTACAGAAGTAGTCTTTGTCATTGACGAGCTACTAAAGCAGCATAGACCTGGGTGCACAGGGCTGCAGCTGAAGTTCCCGGCATACCCCGCAGATGCTAGGCTATGTTTAGCCTCACATATCCGCCACTATGTCAAGGTGACGGCACGCATCAGAGGAATGGAGAGATACCTGCTTGTCACTCATAAGAGACCTCATCATCGAGTGACAGTCCAGACGATATCCAGGTGGCTTCGAGTCGTCTTGGGTAAGTCAGGTATCGACACTAATGTGTTCAAATCTCATTCCACCAGGGCTGCATCGACGTCAGCGGCGAGGGTCATGGAGGTGCCCATGGACCAAATTCTCGCCACAGCAGGATGGGCTAATGAAGCTGTGTTCCAGCGTTTTTATAACAAGACTGTTGCTGCTCCTCTACAGTTCGCAGAAGCCGTGCTGAATGCAGGTCAAGAACGTGGAGATGTCCCCGCATGAGGGGTTTTTGATTTGTTATTAATAACTCTGCTCTTGTTTTGCAGTATGAACTGTTGAGCAAGTTTGTTCCTCCCATCCATCCCTGGTAGTGGTGTGTCAGCATGGACGTGGTCCAGGGCGTGTAATCACAGAAGCTTTGAAGTCTTCACGAAGTCACTCACGTGACTCCGAAATGAAATAGTAAGATTGAACGAGAACTTACCAGTTCGAAGGTTGATCTTTATTTTATGAGGAGTCGAAGTGAGGGATTTCGTGCCCTCCTCGCCCAACCCTCAATCACCTTCATCTGGTAATCTTAGTCACTTCAATCTTACTATGCGAAGTCATTTCTTTTGTTGGTTTCTGTGATTCCACGCCGCTACTTTGAAGTATGTCGAGCATGCGCGCCGGCGGGCTCTTCACGAAATCCCTCACTTCGACTCCTCATAAAATAAAGATCAACCTTCGAACTGGTAAGTTCTCGTTCAATCTTACTATTCCCTCTTCCAAATCATGAATATATATGGTATAAACAGAATATAAACAGTTGCTGCCCCAGCACTGAGCCTTGCGGCACAACACTCGCCACTGCCTGCCATTCTGAAAAGGACCCGTTCACTCCTACTCTTTGCTTCCTGTCTGCCAACCAATTTTCTATCCATGTCACACCCTAACCTTTTTGTCAGGTATTTTGGTGGAGGAATGGCAAATGGAATTTAATCTGGATATGTATGAGGTGACCATTTTGGAAGATCAATTGCAAGAGGAAAGTATGCAGTAAATGGAAGAATTCTTAGGCACAGTGACATACAGAAGGATGGTGGGGCACAAGTCCACAGCTCCATGAAAGTGACAACACAGGTAGATAGAGTGGTAAAGAAGGCATACTTGTGTTCATCGGCTGGAGCACCGTATGAAGTAGCAAGTCTTGTTCCAGCTGTATAATATTTTGGTGAAGTCAAATCTGACCAATTGTTTGCACCTCAATATATAGGAAGAATGTGACCATAGAAAAGCCTGTCTACGCCCCACATTGTAGAAAACTCTATCATTCTGGCCTTAAGTAAAGCCATGACACTACATTGCTGTTCTGGTGTGAGGACATAAACCCAAAATGTTAATTCAGTTTTTGCTGACTTGCTGAGTGTTTCAGAATTTCTGTTTCATTTTAGATTTTCGGCATTTGCATTATTTTGGTTTTGGGACCTCTCAACGCTCCATTCTGCACAAATTACTAGAGTAACTCAAAGGATGAGTCTGAAGAAGGGTCCTGACCTGAAATGCCGCCTATCTATGTTCTCCAGTGATGCTGCCTGATCTACATTGTGTCTTCTCTTGTAAGCCAACATCTGCAATTTGTTGTTTCTACAACATTCTGAATTTTGTTTCCTTTCTCTTTGCACTACCATGTGTAATCGTGAATGGTTATGTAATCATGTATGGACCTTTTTTTTAACCTGGATGATGCACAATACAAATGTTTTCCCTGTATCTTGATACATGTGACAATAAAGCAATACCAGTAGGTCAACTTTGGCCACGCTCCCTGAGTAGCTCAGCCTCACACTCTGGCTGCACTCCCCATGGACTCTGCCTCATCTGTATTTAGTACCACATTACTTAAGATGTTTTTCTGAAAACTTACTATTCCCTTCCAAAGCAGATGACAGGAAGCAATCACCCTGCCACATACCCAAGTAACTTCACTCACCAATGGTCTTTATCACAGCCTCCTGAAACACTCGCTCCTCATGCTCTTTGATGATCTGGTTGCTGATGTTAATGGTGGAATCATATTTGCCCGTGACTTCAAAATCAATGCTGAGGCGCAGATGTCGTAGCAATATGTTGAACACCTCCAGCACCGTGGGCCCTAAGGAAGGAGGCAGAGGACTGAGTATGTGAAGCTGAGGGCTGGCACACTGCCAAAGCACCAGTCAGCGCTTATATGCAATTCAGATCAGTGTGAAAGGATGCCGCAGAAGGTGTGTTCTCATTACAGAGTAACCTTGTGGCTGAAGGATCTGCAAGATCATCCTATTTCTAAAGTCACAAGGCAACTGCTGAGGTGAACAGCATACCCATAGAACAGACATTGTTCTAGCAAACCCTTACACAGGAGCACCCCAGCCCCCCATTGAGAGCAGTCCAGGCACCAAGTCTCAGAATGGACTATTGCTGTACATTTAAGGCATGAGAACAGTTACATGAAAGGACAAAGCCCACGTACAGGCAGATGTTCAGTTTAAATTAGCATCATAGTCAGCATTGGCACAGTAGGTCAAAGGGATGTTCCTGTACTGTTGTATGTTATCAGTTGCAAGGTGCTTCCCCTTCAACCCAAGATGTCCTTTACAGAGTTCAGTTATCACGGTGGGGCTGCTCAGTTACAGCAGTCCCGAGTTGCACACTCAGACGTCCAGTCACGCTTCACCTGCACCAGGTCGTGGACTATGACTGACATCAGCACGACACTGGGAGTACAATGAACTATGCACTAAGTGCATGGCAGCATATGAGAGGTGCTGAGGAAGAACACTTTCCTGGTGTGAGAGACGAGAGCAATGCTGTGACCTACTCCGTGTCATGACACAAACACCCACGGTTGGCAGGTGCAGTCACTGAGACGGCTCTCTGGTGCCAGCGCATTGAGATACAAGGACAACCCACAACCCCCCGGCAGGTTTTCGCCCAATGCCTCATATGGTAAATTGTGATCATCTATCATTCTAACTAAAGAGTAGGTGTGGGTGTATATAGTGAGCAGAAGCAGAGAGGCATGATTAAGCACCTCATTTCCACCTCAGGTTGAGGGACCGTCATCATGCGTCTCTGATCTGGTAGAAATAAACCACCACTGGCCATCAACATAATAACAAAATGGTGTCCGAAAGCAAAAAGAGTAAGGAGAGAATCTCTCACACCCACCTACAGAGCCAGCGGCTGCAATCACAGCGGACTCGGACAGCACCTCCACAATGCCAGTACGTACTTTGGCAGCGCTCTTACAGTTGGCATCCAGGTGTCCTACCAGCTGCTGTATGACCAGATGGGAATGTTGCGACTACATGGGACAAGGAGTCAATGGTGGAGAAGGATTAACAACAACCTTACCTTTACTTCCCTGACTCAGTCCAAACTACAGATCTATGAAGGCCTTCTTAAAGACCAAATACACCATCAGCACTGGCTTTCCTCCCTTATTCTGCTGGTTGCAAACTCAAAAACCTCAGCACATTTGTCAAATGTGTTCCTTTTATCACTCTGTGATGACTTTGCCTAAATCGACCCTGCATGAAAAGCTCTATAAGCTAAGCATTAAGAAAAGTGATTGAAAGGGGAATCCTAGTCCCACCCATCCGCCCAAAATAATTTTCTGTTATTTATTGGGCTTCGTGGGTCAGATCAGTCTGAAATTTGTGGAGCACCAGTGACTGGAATAGAATATGTACTGGTGTCATGAGTTCTAGAAAAGGGCATCACTGGAGCAAATGAGGAGGGCTATGCAATTCCTTGACGGGGATAGCTTTTCAGAATAATGTTATTGCCATTGGAATGACTATGGTAGGAGACAGGAGGAAGGAGGAATCTGCATGGCCCATCAAGCCAGCCTTGCCATTCAATATGATCATTGCTCATCTGCCCCAGACTTCAACTGCAGCCCTTCCTAAATCAAGGTACCTTAACCACCTTTATGTACTTTAAGGCCACCAGCAACTCCTCTTTTATGTGGACATACTTCAGTGCATCACTATTCTCTTCCCTGAATTTCCTAGCTTCCATTATCATCTCCACAATAAATACAGAAGAGAAATACCAATTTAAGACCTCACTCAACTCCTGTGGCTTTACACATAGACCACATTGATCCATTCGGGGCCCTATTCTCTCCCTAGTTACTCTTTCGTTCTTAATGTACATAGAATCTGTTAAGATTCTCCTTTACCTTATCTGCCAAAGGGACCCTATCCTCTTTTTGCCCTCCTGATTGACCTTGCAAGTGTACCTCAGTTGCCAAAACATGCTTTTTCCTTATGAGGGGCTTATTATCCCTCCTCAATCATGGTCAGCTAGTATTTCCATATCTGTCAGCCTTGAAGGAACATGCTGATCCTCACCTCTCCCTGCCTCACTTTAAAAGCTTCCCACTTAACATAGAACAGTACTGCACCAGAACAGGCCCTTTAGCTGACAATGTCTGTGCCAAACATGATGCCAGGACCAACTCTTATCTGCCTGCATATAATCCACATCCCACTATTCCCTGTATCTCCATATGCCTATCCAAAGGTCTCCTAAATGCCTCTATTGTACCTGCTGCAACCACATCCTTGGCAGCATGTTCCAGGCACCCAGCACCTTCGATGTAAAACAACTTCTCTGCACAACTTTACATTGTGCCCCTCTCACCTTAAAGCTCTGCCCTCTAGTATTTGATTTTTACATCCCGGAAAAGAAAAAAGGTCCTGACTGACTATGTGCAGAAGGGAACTGCAGAAGCTGGTTTACCCTGAAGATAGATACAAAATGCAGGAATAACTCAGCGGGACAGGCAGTGTCTCTGGAGAGAAGAAATGGGTGATATTTCGGGTCAACAAACATCTTCAGACTGTCTATCTTATCTATGCTTCTCATAAATTTGTATATACTTCTATCTGGCATTCTTGCAACCTCAAGCTTCCCAGAGGAAACAATCCAAATCTATCCAACCTCTCCCTGTAGCTAATATCCCCTAATCCAGGCATCATCTGGTAGCAATGTTACAACATTTTGAGATTTCAAAAATCAAGTCTGCAATTTATCCCATCAGATAAAGCATAAAAAGTTTAATTTGACACCTAATTCACTTTCATATCTTCAGTATTAAAAAAGTTATGGCCATCTTCATACTTGGAAATTAGCATCTTGTTCCCCATTACCTTTCCATTGACTTAACTCAAAATCTGTGATCTAGAACAGTCAAAAGCCCATAACTTTCTTAAAAATTAAGAGAACTCAATGAAATTTTCAGGTATTATAGATTGAAGCATTCTGAAACAAATATGAAACAATCTTACTTGGATGACCTGAAATTAAAGCATATAATTAGTTAGTTATCTAATTGTAGCTAATTACAAAATTCAATTACTAGATCTAAACATCTATCCATTTCTTAAGAAAAGATAAACTTTTTAAAATTGCCTAAGTGTCCAAATAACATTCACCCAATAATCCACAATATAACATGATTTTTAAATCTCATTTTCATGAATTTATAGGCCAAATGGGAGGAATTTAGTGTTTAATGCCTGTAAATTAATGGCCATTTAAATCAACTAGCGAGTGGGTTTTAGTGGATTGCGGTGGATTGGAACGTTGCGGTTTGCGGTGAAGTTGGTATGAAAAATACAGCCGGTTCATACATTTTTTTTGTCCTCTTTTCGCAACATGAAAATGTGATTAAAGCCTTCCTAAAAAACTAGTTTTAATGTAAAAAAAGACTGTGCACTTTATTTTCTCCCCTACGTTAGGTCCATTCTGCTGTCAGCGTTCAGAGCTTTAGAAGATGATTTTTAAACTACTCTAGTTAATAAATAATCTAGCGTAGTTTAAAAATACCTTCATGAATGAAATGTCGGAGCAATTTCTCTTTAGCGACAAAATCGCCCGACATGGATCGATTTGGACTGTCTAGGGAAAAATGGCATTTTAAGCCCGCCCCCCTTCGAAAGGCACCAAAGTCACACACACGGGGAGTGGCAGAACTGCAGCGCTGCGAAAGGTAGGTATTGTAACATAACTACATCTGGTAAACCTCTGCAAGCGTCCACATCCTGTAATGGGACAACCCAGAACTGCATGCAATACTCCAAATGCACCTAAGCAAAGCTTCATCATGACTTCCTGACTCTTATACTCAATGATCCAACCTATGAAAGCAAGTATACCATATATCTTATTTACCACTCTACTTATGTTGTCACTTTCAGGCAGTTATGGAGTTAGACCCCAAGATCCATCTGTTACTGCTGTTAACGGTCATGCCATTCATTGACTATTTTCTCCTTACATTCGACCTCCCAAAGTGGAACATCTCACACTTGCTCAATTAAACTCCATCTGCAATTTCTCCACCCATTTTTGTAGCTGGTCCATATCCCCCTGTATACTTCAACAGCCTTCCACACAATCCGCAATCCCAGCAATCGTGGAGATACCTGCAAACTTGCTACTAACTAATCCGTCTACTTTTATGCCAAGTCGTTTATGTATATTACAAAGAGCAACAGATCCCTGTGGAGTCACTGGTAACAGGCCTCCGGTCTGAATAATGTCCTTGCATCACAACCTACTGTCTTCTATTACTAAGTCAGTTTTGACTCCACACGACCAAGCCAGTATTAATCCCAAGAATTTTAATCTTCTGGATTAGCATATCATGGGTAACTTTTATCAAAGACGGACACAAAAAACTGGAGTAACTCAGCGGAACAAAGTCGTTTCGGGTCGAGAACCTTCTTCAGGCTTATCAATATGCTGGAGATTTTTTTGCTTCTCTCAATCAACCTTTGCATTGTGGACCCACAATTTACAGACTCTTTTCAGGATGCTCTGAGGCCATTCAGTGATGCCTCAGCGAGCAACAATCCTGTCCTGGAATTATGTACATATCACAAAAACACCAATGAATGTTTCTAATTATCCAATTATAGATTTGGATTGCTGCTGAGGAATTCTGGCAACGTTGATCCTATCAGCTAAATTGTTTGATCATACTTTAAAGTCTATCCAATTTGCATAGTCTGTCCAATTTGGATTTAAGGATTATGAAGGATTCTGTATTAGAAGATTAAATGAGACACTTTAAACCGCTACATATGTTAGATTGGGAAGCATTCACCCAGAGGGGGCTTTTATTGTTGCTGGCGATTTTAACCACTCCAACCTAAAAACTGTGCTCCCCAGATTCCACCAACATGTCTCCTGCCCAACCAGAGGTAATAATATTTTGGACCTTGTATATACTAATATTACTGAAGCATACAAAGCCCTTCCCCTCCCCCACCTGGGACAGTCTGATCACCTCTCTCTGTTCCTGCTCCCCAAATACACACCTCTGATCAGACGTGTGAAACCTACCATGAGGACAGTGAAGGTCTGGCCTGAGGGGGCTGTCTCTGTCTTACAGGAACAGTTTCAGCAAACAGACTGGAGTCTGTTTGCCACCCAGGCCACCTTTAACTCCCATGTGGACATAAATTCATACACCTCAACCGTCCTGGACTACATAAAATTCTGCACTGATAACGTCACCACCCATAAAGTGATAAAGACCTTCCCTAATCAGAAGCCGTGGATGAGCAGGGAGGTCAGACTCCTGCTGAAGGCTCGAGACGCCGCTTTTAAATCTGGCGACGCTGAGGGATACAGCTCATCCAGGGCCAATCTGAAAAAGGGAATTAGGATTGCCAGACTCAATCACAAACAGCGGATTGAGGAGCATTTCCGAGACAACTCCGACCCTAGGCGCATGTGGAAAGGTATTAAGTCCATGGCCGACTACCATAAAATCAACACCCCCCCCCCCAGACAACGCCTCCCTCCCTAACGAGCTAAACCACTTCTATGCTCGCTTTGACCGGGACAACAAAACTCCAGCCATTAAAGTTGCTCCACCCCCGAATGAACAACCCCTCAGTCTCTCCACCTCTGCTGTACAAGACGCACTGAGCAAGGTGAATGAGCACAAAGCTGCTGGCCCCGATGGCATCCCCGGGTGGGTGCTCAGGGCCTTGTCTGTACCCTGTATTTATTTATTTCCGTACTGCTACCACTGCACTCTGTATTTATTTTTTCATATCGCTATCACTAAGAATGACGCTAAACTGCATTTCGTTGTACCTATACTTGTATTTGTGCAATGACATTAAACTTGAATTGAATTGAATTGAATTGCGGTATAATTGAACTCAAACCGACAGCTGAGCCATTGATACTCATTCACGGATAAATTCTGCCATCTCTACCCAAGGAAAATAGATAGAGAACAGCAAACCCACTCTGATCATTCAGTAACAATCCCAATACTGTTCACAAACTCACTGACTAGAGAGGTCACTTTTTAGTCTGGCAGACTGACTTCAGTGGTGAGGCAAGGCTTCTGTTCTCAGACTCTGCCACATAGAGTCTGTGCTTTCACATGCTTTCACAAAGCATTTGATAAGGCCCCACATAGGAGATTAGTGGGCAAAATTAGGGCACATGGTATTGGGGGTAGAGTGCTGACATGGAGAGAAAATTGGTTGGCAGACAGGAAACAAAGAGTACGGATTAACGGATCCTTTTCAGAATGGCAGGCAGCGACTAGTGGGGTACCGCATGGCTCGGTGCTAGGACTGCAGCTATTTACAATATACATCAATGATTTGGATGAAGGGATTCAAAGTAACATTAGCAAATTTGCAGATGACACAAAGCTAGGTGGCACTATGAACTGTGAGGAGGATGCTATGAGAATGCAGGGTGACTTGGACAGGTTGGGGAAGTGGGCAGAGGAAGTTTAATGCGGATAAATGTGAGGTTATCCATTTTGGTACCAAAAACAGGAAGGCAGATTACTGTCTAAATGGCGTCAAGTTGGGAAAAGGGGAAGTACAACGGGATCTGGGGGGCCTCGTTGATCAGTCTATGAAAGTAAGCATACGGGTCCAGCAGGCAGTGAAGAAAGCGAATGGCATGTTGGCCTTTATAACAAGAGGAATCGAGTATATGTGGCCTGTGAATAATCTACCATCCCTTCTGAGCCTTGTGGTTCCACCAATGCAATAAACTTTTCACAATTCAACGGGGAATATTGGTGAACACTGTAAGAGCCGCACACTGATGGTACAGATGACTGGCCTGAAGAGTGAGGAGATAGACTATGGAGTGTAACAGTGGCTGCCTTTCTCCCTGACAAGGAGGTATGGTCCCATTTGTGACAATGCGCAATAAGATAATTCGGCAATAACCTGACAGCATAGTTACCTGAACGGAATACATGATGATCTTGAAGCAGTGCACCGCAAACAGCTTTGGCTCCCACAGTGAATGGTTATCCAAGTGCCTGAGGAAAAAATTACAAGCGGTTTAATTATATTGGTCCATATGTCACACCTGATATCTTCTGTGGCAGGTTGCAATGTTTCCTGTGTCCTTTCTTCCACTGCCAGAGGTGAGGGAAGCAACTTCTTATTCTATTTCCTTGTCCTTAGCTCTCTACCTTTGCAATCGTCCTCAGCCATGTAATCTAGGAACTCTCTTCCTCTTGCGAGTGTTACCATGAGTAACACTCACAGAAGACTGTCCGATACAAGCGGCTATCATTTGGAGTGAGCTCTGCCCCAGGTATATTTCAAGACTTGATTGATAACTTAGTTGACCGGTACTCAGAGTCGCATCATCTTGACATATTGGGCAGAGTACTTTCTCAATAGACAAGCGGTGCGGTAGTAGGCTATTCAGCCCTTCGAGCCAGCACCGCCATTCAATGTGATCATGGCTGATCATCCATAATCAATACCCCGTTCCTGCCTTCTCCCCATATCAAGGAACTGCAGATGCTGGAAAATCGAGGGTACACAAAATGCTGGAGAAACTCAGCGGGTGCAGCAGCATCTATGGAGCAAAGGAGATAGGCAACGTTTCGGGCAGCGCCTTTATCACCTTAGGCAATTGAGGAAATTCGGAGTGTCTCTGAGGATCCTCCAGTGCTTCTACTCAGCGGCTGTGGAAAGCATCTTGTCCGGAAATATCACAATTTGGTTTGGGAAATGCTCTGCCCAGGGCAAAAGGCTCTGCAGGGAGTAGTGCGTTCGGCCGAATGCACTACACTCGACCCCTGCAGGAACTATACATCAGATGGTGCAACTCCAGTGCCAACAAGATCATGGGAGACCCCTTCCTCCCCAGCAACGGACTGTTCCAGCTGCCACGGTCAGGCAAATGCCTCCGTTGCCATGCTGTGAGAATGGAGAGGATGAGAAGGAGTTTCTTCCCAGAGGCCATTAGGACTGCAAACTCTCCAGGGACTAACTTTACTGTACCATTTTACTGTTGTGTGGTGTATTTTTTAAATTGCTGTTTTTTCCCTTTTTATTCCCTCCCACAATTATGTAATATGTGAATATGTGATTCTGTTCCATTCTGTTTGTTGTTTGTTTTTTTGCACAATGCGCGAGCATTGCCACTTTTCATTTCACTGCACATCTCGTATGTGTATGTGACGAATAAACTTGACTTGACCCTGCACATTAGTCGGGTACACAAAATGCTGGGGAAACTCAGCGGGTGCAGCAGCATCTATGAAGCGAAGGAGATAGGCAACATTTCAGGCCAAAACCCTTCTTCAGACTGATGGGGGGTGGGGGGAGGCGGGTGGAAGAAAGGAAAAAGGTGGAGCCCAAGGGTTGAGGGAGCGGTAGGAAGGCGAGGAGACAGCAAGTGTAAACAGAATTGAGAGAATTTGATGTTCATGCCAAGAGGATGCAGACTCCCCAAGCGGAATGCAAGGAAGAAGGGTTTCGGCCCGAAACTTTGCCTATCTCCTTTGCTCCGTAGATGCTGCTGCACCCGCTGAGTTTCTCCAGCATTTTGTGTACCTTCGGGAACATGTTTCCTGCCTCTAGCATGACCAAACCCTTCGTAATCTTATATGTTTTAATAAGATCCCCTCTCATCCTTCTAAATTCCAGAGTATACAAGCCCAGTTGCTCCATTCTATCAACATAGGACAGTCCTGCCATCCCGGGAATTAACCTGGTGAACCTACGCTGCGCTTCCTCAATAGCAAGAACCTACTCTGCACTCCCTCAATAGTTTCGTAGAAGCTGGTTTTAATCTCAAGATGGAAATGTCCAACTCAGTCGATTATCTGGGTTTGAATGTTGACAAAATAGGACTACACCCACAAGGACACAAGATCAAAGCATTAAAGGAAGCTCCGTGCCCCCGAAATGTTATGCATTTACGCTCATTCCTAGGACGAGTCACGCATTACAACTGGTTTATAAATCAGTCTACAGTGTTAAAGTCTTCATTGCATTTATTGCAGAAGGACCGGCGCTGGGTATGGTCAAGAGCAGAGCAGAAAGCATTTGAACAAATACAAGCCGCCTTAAGTTTAGCGCCTGTGCTGGTGCATTATGATCCAAAGAAGCCGACAGTTGTGAAGTGTGACGCCTTGCCATATGGACTAGGGGATGTCCTTTTACATTGAATACATGGACAATAGGTGCAGGTGTAGGCCATTCGGCCCTTCGAGCCAGCACCGTCATTCAATGTGATCATGGCTGATCATCCACAATCAGTACCCTGTTCCTGCCTTCTCCCCATATCCCTTGATTCCACTAGCCCTAAGAGCTCTATCTAACTCTCTTGAATGCTTGTGGAACAAAGATGGCCATTGATTTTGCATCAAGAACAATGTCTCTGGCAGAGACAAATTACTCACAGCTTGCCATTGCTGTGATGTTTGGCATCAAGCGTTTTTGCTTATCTATATATATTTGGACGCCCTTTCAAAGTCGAACTAGACCACGCCCCTACGGGGGAAACACGAGGTATCCAGCTCATGACGTTACTGAGAATGCAACGGTGGTCTTTAACCGTATCCGCTTACTCATACACAATGAAGTACATGCCAGGAAAGGACAATGTTGTGGCAGATGCCCTGAGCAGATTGCCCATTGATGGAACAAAATCCAGCACACCACCATTTGAAACTGTTCACCTGTTGCAAAGCGTAGATGAAACACTAATCAGGGGACAGCTCGCAATCCTCTTCTATCACAGCTAAAAAGAGTGCTAAAAAAATCGGCTGGCCTGACAGGCCTTCACCTGATTTACAGCCTTTTACAAATGATCAACATGAACTGAGTCTACAGGATGGCTGCATATTATGGGGTAATCGAGTAGTGGTTCTCACTCGAGGCTATCAATGCGTAGTCTGCGATCTGCATTATGCTCACCCAGGTGTGGTTGGAATGAAGGCACTTGCGAGAAGCTATTTGTGGTGGCCAAAAATGGATATTGAAAACTTTGTATGCATTTGCTCTATTTGTCAGAAGAAGCAGAAGACATCAGCAAGGGTTTCATCAGAAGACATCAGCAACTATGGTCCTGGCCTGATTCTCCATGGAAACACATTCACATTGATTATCTCAGACCATTTTGGGGTCACATGTTTCTGGTTGTTATGAATGCCCATTCAAATTGCAGCATTACCTACCTGTATATCGAGTTCCTCAACAACTACTATATCCAAACTGCCGTGGGTATTTGCTACATTTGGTATTCTGGAAATGATCATATCTGACAACGGCCCGGCTTTCACATGCAGAATTCAAGGAGCTTATAGAGAAGAATGGTATTAGACACCTGACAACGGCTCCCTATCATGATGCATCCAATGGCCAAGCAGAGAGAGCTGTGCAAACGGTGAAATGAGGCTTCACTAAGCAAACTCAGGGCGACTTGATGGCAATTTAAGACATTTCTTTTTACATTAACGAATTACTCCAAATGAATTAATAGGTGCAACCCCGCCAAATTGATGTCCAAGCACCAGATTAGATCTCCTGCAACCGGCTGTTCAGGAATGCATCAACAACAAACAGGAAGCCATGAAACTAAACTACAACACTCATACCAGACTGCGAATATTTGAGGCCGACGACAAAGACTACACTCAACTTGCACAAGAAGAAAACTGGCAACCGGCCGTGGTCCAGCAGTGTAATAGTCAAGTGTTAGAACTAGAGCTGACAGCCGGGAGAGTTTGAAGGTGACATTTGGACCATGTACGCCATTGAACAAACAGAAGATCTGATGAAGCTACAGAAATGGCTCCTGTTGTCGGCCTAACTCCTTCCATCGTTCTATGATCATCTAACATTTGTTTTTCCTCTTGTACAGTTCCCTCCTACAGGGGGAAGGGATGTACCGTTCCGAATGGTAACTCCCGTGCATGCATGCCGGCATCTTATGCGCATGCGTGCCTGCATCCATACCCGCCAGCAACGTCACAGGTGGGTGCGGGCATGCTAGATTGGAAACGCCGTACAATCAGAGGATGGCGACGTGGCTCTCGGCCGGGACACGGTCTGAAAGGCTGCAGCCATTATTTGTAAGTTATGATGATGTTTAAAGTTCAAAGTTGATTAGTGAATTATTGTTAAATTACTTACTCCATTGCGGTTATTGTTCCGGGCAAAACATTAAAAAAAACATAAAACGGAGGATTGGCGTACTGCGCATGTTGTTCCATTGTTTAAAAATGGTTCAAAGAATAAACCTAGCAATTATAGACCTGTTAGTTTGACGTCAGTGGTGGGCAAATTAATGGAAAGGATACTTAGAGATAATATATGTAAGCATCTGGATAAACAGGGTCTGATCAGGAACAGTCAACATGGATTTGTGCCTGGAAGGTCATGTTTGACAAACCTTCGTGAATTTTTTGAAGAGGTTACTAGGGAAATTGTTGAGGGCAAAGCAGTGGATGTTGTCTATATGGATTTCAGTAAGGCCTTTGACAAGGTTCCCCATGGAAGGTTGATTAAGAAGGTTCAATCTTTGGCTGTTAATGGCAGAGTAGCAAGATGGATTCAACAGTGGCCGAATGGGAGATGCCAGAGAGTAATGGTGGATGGCTGTTTGTCAGGTTGGAAGCCGGTGACCAGTGGGGTGCCTCAGGGATCTGTGTTGGGTCCACTGTTGTTTGTCATGTACATCAATGATCTGGATGATGGGGTGGAAAATTGGATAAGTAAGTATGCAGTTGATACTAAGATAGGTGGTATTGTGGATAATGAAGTAGATTTTCAAAGTCTACAGAGAGATTTGGGCCATTTGGAAAAGTGGGCAGAAAGATGGCAGATGGAGTTTAATGCTGATAAGTGTGAAGTGCTACCTTGGCAGGACAAATCAAAATAGGACGTACATGGTAAATGGTAGGGAATTGAGGAATGCTGTGGAACAGAGGGATCTAGGAATAACTGTGCATAGTTCCCTGAAGGTGGAATCGCATGTAGATAGGGTGGTAAAGAAAGCTTTTGGTGTGCTGACCTTTATAAATCAGAGCATTGAATATAGGAGTAGGGAAGTAATGTTAAAATTGTACAAGGCATTGGTAAGACCAATTCTGGAGTATGGTGTACAATTTTGGTCGCCTAATTATAGGAAGGATGTCAACAAAATAGAGAGAGTACAGAGGAGATTTACTAGAATGTTGCCTGGGTTCCAGCAACTAAGTTACAGAGAAAGGTTGAACAAGTTAGGTCTTTATTCTTTGGAGCGCAGAAGCTTAAGGGGGGGGACTTGATTGAGGTCTTTAAAATGATGAAAGGGATAGACAGAGTTAACGTGGATAAGCTTTTCCCATTGAGGGTAGGAAAGATTCAAACAAGAGGGCATGACATGAGAATTAAGGAACAGAAGTTTAGGGGTAACATGAGGGGGAACTTCTTTACTCAGAGAGTGGTGGCTGTGTGGAATGAGCTTCCAGCAGAAGTGGTGGAGGCAGGATCGATTTTAACATTTAAAAGTAAAGTGGATAGGTATATGGACGGGAAGGGAATGGAGGGGTATAGTCTGAGTGCAGGTGGATGGGACATGGGGAAAATAAATGTTCGGCACGGACTGGAAGGGCCGAGAGGGCCTGTTTCCGTGCTGTAATTGTTATATGGTTATAATAAGGATGACCAGAACTGAGCACTGTGCTCAACTGTGGCCTCACCAACATCTTTTACAGTGTACCATCATGTCTTGTAATCAATAACTTGACCAATTCAATCAAATGTGCCAAATGCCTTCTTCACCACACTGACTATTTGTGTTGCCATTTTAATGGAGTGATGTACCCTAGGTGCCCTGCTCTACAACATTCCCCAAGCCCAAACCAAGGGTATATTGCTTGCCCTGGTTCGTCTTACCAAGATACAACACCTCACATTTATCTGAATTTAAACTTAATTCCTCAGATCATTGGCCCAGTTGATCAAGATCCTGTTGTAATCTTAGATACTATTTTCCCCCACTCCATAATTCCACCATTTTTAGTGTCATCTGCAAACTTACTAATAATAATTATAATCTTTATTGTCATTGTACAAGACAACGGAATTTTGTTGGAGCAGTCCTCCAGCTGCACAGGAATATGAGTATAAAAATACGTTAAAAAGACTATAAACATATAGGAGTATGGGCAGGTGTGTGAGAGAGAAGGGGGGGGAAAACCAGTGTGGTGGGGGGTAAAGTTCAGTAGTGTCACAGCTCCATGGTAGAAGCTGTTTTTTAGTCTTGTCGTGCGGGCACTCAGTGTCCTGTATCGTCTTCCTGAGGGCAGGGGGGTAAAGAGGCAGTGTCCAGGGTGTGTGCTGTCTCTAATGATACCCTTGACCCTCCGGATACAGCGGGTCCGGTACATGTCCTCCAGTCTGGGGAGCTGGGTGCCAGTGATCCTCTCAGCAGTCTTAGTGACGCGTTGGAGTGCTTTCCTATTCTCTGCGGTGCAGCCAGAGTACCATACTGTGATGCAGTAAGTGAGAACTGACTCGATGGCGGACCTGTAGAAGTTCACCAGCAGCTGTTGTGGGCGACGTGCCCTCTTCAAGCACCTCAGGAAGTGAAGCCTTTGGAGTCCTTTCTTGACCGTCGCCGTGATGTTGACGGTCCAGGTCAGGTCATGACTGATGTTGACCCCGAGGTACCTGATGTTCTGCACAGCCTCCACTGTCTTGCCGTTAATGGTGATGGGCTGATGGACGAGGGTCCTTGGTCTCCTCCTGAAGTCCAGGATCATCTCCTTTGTTTTTGCTGCGTTGAGGATCAGGTTGTTCTAACGGCTCCAGCTCACCAGGTTCTCTGCCTCTGTCCTGTAGGCGGCCTCGTTGTTACTCATGATCCTGCCTACCACGATGGTGTCATCTGCAAACTTTAGTATGGTGTTGGCCTCATAGGTGGGCTGGCAGTCGAGAGTGTAGAGGGAGAAGAGGAAGGGGCTCAACACACAGCCCTGTGGTGCACCGATGTTCAGGGTGATGCTGGAGGAGACCTGCCTCCCCATGCGCACAGTCTGTGATCGGCCGGTGAGAATGTCCAGGACCCAGCTGCTCAGGTGTTTGTTGAGGCCCAGGTGGTCCAGCTTGGTGATTAGTTTATGGGGGGGGATGGTGTTAAAGGCGGAGCTATAATCTATGAATAGCATCCGCACATAACTGTCCCGCTGGTCAAGATGTGTCAGGGTGGAGTGGAGGACTAGTGACACTGCGTCCTCCGTCGACCTGTTTGCCCTGTAGGCAATCATGCCTATAGCCCTAATCATGTTAACAACATTGTCATCATTAATATAAATATACCATAGTAGATTATGCACTGAGTCCTGTGGCACACCACATACTGCATTAGAGGTCTCCTGTCCCATTAACAACCCTCTACCATCTGTCTCTTCAATCCAAATTTGTATCTAATCAGCTAGCTTGGCCTGGACACTGCCGACCACACTGCTCTCATCAATCTTCCAGGTCACCTCTTCAAAAAGCTAAAGTCACGTCCTATAGGTATGGAGCAGATGACCAGCCTTTTTTGTGAATGTGCTTTATATTCAATTGTTAATTTCTGTTTAGTCATAGGTGACCTATTCTGAAAATTAGCAATATTAGAAGGTTCAACTCAGAATAGTTTGTCTAGTCTGATGAACAATGCAGTCTGTATTCAGCAATGTTCAGTACATCACTTACATTAAAACTGGCTTGATGGCATTTTTGATGTTTCCGTAGGCAGCTCTGCCCAGCAGCTCCCGGAGACAACCTTCTGCCAGAGCAGCGGGACTCTCCTTCTCCTTCTCAGTTGCTTGCAGTGGGGATGGCGATCGGCTAAAAAGATTCATTTAGCAAAATTAAGATAGCTGTAATTTTAAATACAAGGATGGAAAATTTATCTTTTTATGGATCAAGAGTATGGGGCCAAGGGAAGATACAGAGTTTGAGATGAGCCAAAGGTTAAAAAGGCTGGAGAATGGGAGGCTGTTTAACTTCTGATCACTCATCCTGAGGTGATACCAGGGTAGGAGTTTAACAGCAGAAGGCTTGAACATTGGGCAGTGGAAGGCGCTTTACTTGTGTGGAAGACAAAAATTTGATGGTGAGAATAAGGAGTTGGAAGATAATTGCAGGAATAAAATTTGGTTCAGCCCGAGTAGCAGTGGGAAGTGGGGGCAGCAACGAAAGGCCCAAGCCATTGGAAGGAAATCCCAAGTCCAGAATGTAACTGCATAGTTTAGTTAAAGTTAGAAATACAGCATGTAAACAGGCCCATCGGTCCACTGTGTATATGCTGATCATTAATCGCCTGTTCATACTATTTTTATGTTAAACCACTTTGTCATCCACTTCTTACTCAAGGGGCAATTTACAATTAACCTACAAACCCGCACTGGGATGTGGGAGGAAACCAGGAGAAAACCCATGTGGTCACAGTGAGAACGTGCAAACTCCACACAGACTGCACGAGGTCAGGATCTAATCTGGGACTCTGGCTCTGTGAGGCAGCAGCACTACAAACGGCGCCATCAGGAAACAAGTCAAATAAGAAGCATGGAAACTGAAGTCCTAAATTGGGGCAAAGCAAGTTTTGAAAGCATAAGACAGAAACTGGCAAAGATTGATTAGGAGAGTCTATCTGGAGGATGTTGTTGTAGGACCACTCATCCAAGTAACTGTTCTATCGCTCTCCTGTACACTGACTCATCGTCACCCATGACTCGGCCAATCATAGAGGTGTCATTGGTGAACTTACAACTGGTTTTGCAATTGTGCTCCAGTTACCATTCCTTGGTCCACTAACCCATCTGATCAAGATCCTGCTGTAATTCGTGTTAACCTTCACAATCTGGGTGGTCTTGTATACCCTCAGTGAAGGCCAACATGCTTGGGAGGCAGGCAATCAGGAAAGGAGATATTGCAGGAGGATTTTGGTACATGAGTGAAGTGAGTTAATTAGGGGGCTGGCGACATCACATCGGGAGTACTCTTCTCTCAACTGTCTTAACCCGTTGCCCCTGAACTCACTATATCTTTTTAAAATGACTTGTCACACGTAGATTTGGTTGAATGCAGCTGTTCCTAGTGCACTTTTGCCAGTTCTGTCTTCTCATTTTGAAGTTGGCCTTCTCCCTGTTCAGGACCTTCATTTGTAATCTATCCTTGCTCTCCACAACAATCTTTTCCCACTGATCTTTCCACCACTTGCCTACCTAGGATTCCCTTAGACTAGCACATTTGCAGGTAAACAAAGTGGCAAAGAGGGTTTTTGGAACACTGGCCTTCATCAGTCAGGGAATTGAGTATAGATATAGAAACATTTAAGGTCAACACTCTAAGGAAACCTGGATGTTAAGATGGGAAAAAAGGTCTTGGCTCATTCCTTCTCTCCAGCGATGCTGCCTGCCCCGTTGAGTTACTCCAGCATTTAGTGTCTACCCTGGATGTTAAGAGCCTGATTTCCTTCCTGAAGTGAGTGATGCCCTGAACTGGAAACTACTCCAGTGGCGTCCATCCAATGTATTATAAAACCCATGGAGGGGAGTTATTGATGTACTATTCAATTACTTCCATTTGACAAATATTTGGTAGTCTTTGAAGCTGGAATGCTGCTTAATTTAATGCAGTGATGTGGAAGCTAGTGAGTACTCAGCATGGAATAAGGGAATTGAACATAAGATTTCCCAGTTTGACCATGTCTACTTTAAAGAACGGCCTCAAAGACAGCTCATGACTGGTTTGATGTTCTATTAAGGCCAAAGTGAATTTATTTAGCCAGGAGTTCACATATTTGGTGGTAGAAAATACGAGAAAGACAGAGATTTAGAAACCAAGGATGGTGACCGGTCTCTTGCAGCTGTGCAGCCAAGAAAGAATAGTATAGCTTACCTGTCTGCATCCTCTACCTGCTGCAAATTGAAGAGCAGTGAGGGGACGATCTTATCCATGTGCTGGGGTTCCCAGATGTTGGCTTGCAGCTCATCATTGACTGTCTTTCTCACCACTCCCTGCAGACCCTTTATTCCAGACATACGGATTCTGATGGAAAGAATGTAGCAAAAGCTATCAAAAATATGCATTCAGTTTCCACCAATCTCCCCATTGGCCTAGTCGAAGGCAGGCAACTCCTAGATATCCATGAAATTACACACAGTTCAGCTTTGGGCAGAAGTAACTGGTCCTCAATGCTACAGCATTTGTGTTGAGGGTACACACTGAGGGGTTCTGTTGTCTGCTGTGCCCAAGGATGTGCCCCCAAACCTACAACTAGGTTCCAAGTCCACATTCTTCTCTGAGGACATGCGTTCCACCAATGGAATCACAGGTTTTCACAAACGAGGGCACTGTGAGAGACCCTCGACAAGCCAGTCGATTTCCTTCCAATGGCTTGTCTAAAGTGAGATCAATCCACGTTATCACCCTCCCTCCCAATCGCTGCCTTCCATTCCCACCCTCCCTCCCAATCACCACCTCCCATTCCCGCCCTCTGTCCCAATCACCACAGTGTTTATCGTTGGGACATTAATAGGAATAACAATAAATAATCTGAAGAATCTGCTGCACCACAAGTCCAGAGGGAGCTGGATTGTCAGAGGCTTATTGTACAGCATTGTATAGTTTTACCTTGTTCAATGCCTCAGCCAATTAAGGCAAGAACACCAGAGGTCATCCTGATCCTCAGCAATGCCACTGATAGGGAAATGAGGACACGCACTCCACTCTGTTCCTCCATGCCTCTCGCTCACGTCGATTGCCTGTGCCTCTGTTCGGCTCACCCTCACTAAATCGGTTTGACTGACAATGACACTGTTTAACACCACATTTTTGCTCACTCCTCATTACCAATTTATTTGTAAAAATGTGAAAAATCAGGAAATGAACAATGAGAATCATAAAAACATTTTTTGCAGAATCAAAGGTTTCAAGTTATTAACCTACCAGCTAACCCTTGGCCCCATGCCAGCTGCAACAGGTTGCTCACAACAGAATTGGCTTCTGCCTCAAACAGTCTTGCAACCCTCTCATGACCACCCACCCTTAACTAACCTCTCGCTGCCCCTCTCCAAGCAGTAATCGTCACCCTTTGACTCAATGAGTCCCACTCCCATACTCCAGTAGCAGTCTCACCAACCTCAACTCTCATCGCAGTGGCCTCTGCATCCGTCTGGTCTTTTTAAAAAATTTTGTCTAGTTTGAGTGCAGTTATAGTGTTTTTTTTTTAGCTTGGTATGTATTTTAAAATCTTTTCCCTATACGGAGGACCCAACCTTTTCTCTGTCGGGTCTCCGTTGTCGTTGGGGCCTAGCTCCGTGGAGCGGCCTCCAACCGGACCTGGAGCTCCAGTCGCGGAGCCTGCGGACTACTCATCATCATGGAGCTGGCCGAGTTTGGAACGGGAGGAGCTGTGGTGGCGCGCTGCTGCGGCCCGACCCCGGAGATTCGGAGGCTCCAGCTGCAGGCCAGTGGGCGGGAACACCGGGAGCTGGCGGGTCCCTGGTGGGAGACTTCTCCTGCCCGAGTTGCGGGGTCGAAAATGACCTGGAGCGGGACCTTACATCACCCATCGCGGCTTTAATGCGGGACTTGCTAGCGCCCGCCGGGGGCTCCAACATCAAGACCCGGAGCGCGGCCTTGCATCGCCCGGCGTGGCCTTAATGGCCGCGGGACTTATTTACCATCGCTCGCCGGGAGCTTTGACTCTGACCGGGAGGAGAATGGGGCGTGCAGGGGAGAGATAAGACTTTGCCTTCCATCACTGTGAGGAGGAGATTCACTGCAATGGATGTTTGTGTAAATTGTGTTGTGTCTTGGTTCTTTTCTTGTTTGTATGACTGCAGAAACTAAATTTTGTTTGAATCTCAATGAGGTTCAAATGACAATAAACGGTATTGTATTGTATGTAACCATGCCTGCAATAGCCTCTTGTTCCGCCACCCCAGCTGACATCTAGTTCTGTTCCCACCTTCCTCAACACCTCAGGCCAATACAGCCCAGATATTTCTGATTTCCTTTGAATGCTCTGAATTGGCACAGCCCTTGGTGTAAAGGCTAACTTGTGGCAACATTGAATTCTAGTCAGTGAATGCCTGTAGTTAGACTACTTTATGCCTCTCTCCAGGTCCTGAGTATATTCTAGTCAACTGGTTCACATTTTCCCAGATTGAATCTCATTTCCCATTGTTTTCCCACTTGAATTGTTTCCCATTGATATTTCCGTTACTTCCCAACCACCATGCCAATTTTTGTGCTTTCTACAAATTGCTTCAATTTTCGCCTCTCCATGTACATCTAACTTACAGACACGCACATGACAGAAAGTAAGAGACCTAGCACTGGATGGACCTGTAACCTCAATTATAAAAATCAGATGATCGCTGTCATTCATTTTAGCAGACAAGACTGAAAAGATCCCGCTGCACAGCAGAGGATCATCTGACATTTCTTGGAACTGAGATTGGATATGGACTCACTTGGTCCTGTCAGCAACATCGTCATGTCCTGAGTGACACATCTCACTGAACCGGCAAACAAAAAAGTCGTAGCTTCGATGGTATGATGGGGTGTCCTCTTCAATGTTTGCAAACTTTATGAACTGAGGAAAATAAAAATATTAAATTAAATAGATTCCGGTGCACACAAAGCAAGTTATCTAATATATGCCTTCCACATTAGATTCACTACTCCCTTCCTCCATCCACTCCCTCTCTCCCTGTCCCTCTCTCCGTCCACTCCCCCCTCCATCCACTCACTCCTCCATCCACTCTTTCTGTCCATTCCCCCGTCCCCATCCTCCCTGTCCACTCCCTCGTCCGTTCACTCCCTCCTCTGTCCACTTCCTTCCTCTGTCCACTCCCCCCTCCATCCACTCCCCCTTCCGTCCATTCCCTCTCCTTGTCCATTCCCTCCCTCCCTCTGTCCACTCCCTTCCTCCGTCCGTTCCCTCTCTCCCTCCATCCACTCCCTCCCTCCATCCACTCACTCCTCCATCAATTCCTTCTCTGTCCATTCCCCCCATCCCCTCCCTCTGTCCACTCTCTCCTCCATCTACTCCCCCCCTCCATCCACCTCGCCTTTGTCCACCCCCCCTTCATCCACTCCCTCCATCTGTCCACTCCCTTCCTGTGTCCTGATATATTCACCACATATATTCACCGTTTTTGCAGCATCTTACTTTAGGAAAGATGTAAAGGCTTTAGGTAGGGTGCAGAAGCAATGTACAGTGTCACAGTAATTAACACTGCTGCTGCAGCTCCAGAGACCCAGGTTAGATCCTGACCTTGGACACAAGTCCATGGTAATGCAGGAGGTGATCCATTGTGTTCTGTGGTTGAGATGGATTAGAGTTGTGCGTGTCTTTTCAAGAATCTGATGGCTCACCAGACTGTAGTTTCTTGGCTTGTCATGTACCCATATTAAATAAATGCCAAACAGTCACAACCCTCTACACATCTGGTAGCTCACATGTAGTTTAGGAAGATACAAAGATCTCTGCTAGGGGCCCAGTAATGGAGTCAGAGTCATACAGCGTGGAAACAGGCCCTTTGGCCCAACTTGCCCACACCGACCAATATTTCCCAGCTACACTAGTCCCGTCTGCCCGCGTTTGGCACATATCCCTCCAAACTTGTCATATCCATGTACCTGTCTTGACTGTTTTTTAAATGTTGGGATAGTCCCAGCATCAGCTACCTTCTCTGGCAGCTTGTTCCATACACACCCCATCCTTTGGTGAAAAAGTTACCCCTCAGATTCCTATTAAATCTTTTCGTCTTCACATTAAACCTGTGTCCTCTGGTCCCCGATTCACCTACTCTGGGCAAGGGACACTATGCATCCACCCGATCTATTCCTCTCATGATTTTATACACCTCTATAAGATCACCGCCTCATCCTCCTGCGTTCCAAGGAATAGAATCCGAGCCTACTCAACTTCTCCCTATAGCTCAGACCCTTCAGTCCTGGCAACATCGTAAAACTTCTCTGTACCTTTTCCTGCTTGACATCTTTCCTATAACATGATGCCCAGAACTGAACACAATACTCTAAACGCGGCCTCACAAACGTCTCATACAACTGCAACATGACCTCCCAACTTCTATATTCAATATTCTGACTGATGAAGGCCAATGTGACTCCACCTTCAAGGAATCATGCACCTGCACTCCCAGAGCCCTACCATTCACTGTGTAGGTCCTACCCATGTTAGACTTCCCAAAATGCAACACCTCACATTTCTCTGTATTCAATTCCATCAACCATTCCTCAGCCCACCTTGCCAATCGATCATGAACCTGCTGCAATCTTTCACAACCATCTTCACTATCTGCAAAACCACCCACTTTTGTAACAATTCTTCCCTAGCTTCCCATAACACCGTAAGGTTATCCAAATTGACAAAATCTGTCAGTAACAGAACCTTCCTCCTCAGTGGCACTAATCCACTCAGTAATTTGCAGTCTGAGATTTGGGAGGCAGACTTACCGAATTTGTTCCCAGGATCTGCAATGCTGCTTTGTCAGACTCGAGAAGCTTGGCCACCATCTTGAGAAAACTCTCCACAAACAGGTTGATGCTTTGGCAGTGACAGGCCATCAGGAGCTGGTCTAGAGCCTCCATTGCAATGCACACATACCTGCCGGACAATCAAGCATTCACAACGTTCAATACAGCAACCAGTATGCATCCCTCCACACATCTTGCCCTCCCATGTTGTGGGGAAACCCATGCCCCAGGTGGCAGAATTTATTACCCAGTGGGACCCAGATACCCAGAATCAACCGGAGTCCTTCCCTGAGTATAAGGAATACTGTTAGTACAGGAAAGTGGGACAGAAGTGAAAGAGCAACCATGATCTTACCAAGTGGCAGAGCAGGCCTGAGGGATTGAATGGCCTTTGTCTGCCCTATTTCCAATGTTCTTACCCATATCGGTGCCTGGCCACATCTCTGCTCAGTCTCTCTGCAAGATATGCACCAATTCTGTCCAGCTTTTCCGGTGCAGACAGGGCGTAGAAGGTCAGTTTCTCCATGTTGGCTTTCACTAACCCATCCTGTGGACAATAGTTGGGAAAAGTTAGCGTTGGTTATGGCTGTGCCTGGAGGCGGCAGCTGGGAATGGGTGACATCCCAAAGGCAGGTGGTGTGATAACGGTTGATTATCCGCACACATCATGTGGCAAGGCCTTTGACCGCACTTCCTGAGAGGGCCAAGGAGCCGCAGTCTCCTGCTTCACCAATCATTGTGTCTGTCCCTTCTCCATCGTCCCACCTCTGCTATCATCCTCTCCTTATGCTCCACAATATATTCCCATTCTGTCCTTCCCCTCCTCCTCACTCTCTTTATCCTTTCTCCTCTTATTCTACCTCCTCTTGAAGAACCTTTAAGTACAGGCTAAGCCTTCCTGTTGACAAATGTCAAGCCTGCAGTAGACTAAGGGTATCCAACTCCTTCTAGTGAAGAAGGAACGTACTCTGGAAATGCACCTTGAAGATCCAAATGGCATTCCCACTATTCCTGTTGATTGCACGGTAATTATAAACATCAGCTCCACTTGTGGAGCATGGACAGGAGTGAGCAGCCAGGAAGGAGAGAAAAGCCATAATCCCCTAAGATCCAGCCATTTCACTGTACATACTAAACTTTGTGGTATACAGGGTTTACAATGTGGCCAACAATGTGAGCTACTTGAAAGTAAGAGAGTCATAGTCATACAGCTGTACAGCACAGAAACCGGCCATTGAGCCCAACTCGTCTACACTGACCACTATGTGTTTAGTTTAGTTTAGAGATACAACGCGGAAACAGGACCTTTAGCCCACCAGTTCCGCGCCGACCAGCAATCCCCGCTATCATGGATCAACACTATCCTACCTAGGGACAATTTACATTTATACCAAGTCAATTAATCTACAAACCTTCGGAGTGTGGGAGGAAACCGAAGCTGTCGGAGAAAACACATGCAGGTCATGGGCAGAACGTACAAACTCCGGACAGACAGCACCCGTAGTCAGGATTGAACCTGGGTCTCCGGCATTGCATTCGCTGTAAGGCAGCAACTCTACCGCTGTGCCAGCATCACATTTTTACTCACATTTTTCCTATCAAAGTACTTGTCCAAATTCCTTAAATGCTGCAATGGTATCTGTATGTGTTGCTTCCTCTGGCAGCTCATCTAATTTATCCACTGCACCATGTATAAGAAACCTGCCGCTCAAATCTCTTTTAAGTTCCTCCCATCTCACCATAAATCTATGTCTTCTAGTTTCAGATTCTCATTCATTGGAAAAAGACTTTGGCTATCTACTCTACTGATAGAAGCAGAGGTAGGTCATCAGGTCCTCAAGCCTTCATCCCAATCAATGTGACCGTGGCTGATCTACGCTGCCCTCAACTCCTCAGTGCCAATTCTCCACACCCCTCTATCCGTGGATCTATCAAATATTTATCCATTTTCACTTTCAATACTTCCAATGATCGCCAAAACAAGAGAGAATACAAAAAAAAGAGAGAGAGAGAGAGAGAGAGAAAAAGAGAATGAAGAAGGAGGCAGAGAGTGGGAGAGGACGGAAGGGGGGAAGTGGGAGGCAGAGAGAGCGAGCGATGAAGAAGGGAGGGAGGTAGTGTCAGGGAGAAAGATGTGGGAGAGCAGGGGAGAATATGAGATAGAGGAAGAGAGGGTGGACAAGAGAACTAGGATGAGCAAGGATGAGAGCGAGTAGAAGAGCAAGAGAGTAAGGGAGTTGGAGGAAGTAGACGGGAGAAGGAGGGAGAGAGCAGAAAGAGAGGAAGAGAAACCAACACTGAGGGATGGCGAGGGGGGGATAGGTTGGGTAAAGGGCAAGGAGAGGGAGAGAGATGGAAGGGGAAGGAAGAGATGGGAAAAGAGAGGGGGTAGGAGGGGCTGAGAGTGGGCAAGAAGGGGAGAGAGAGGGAGAGAGAGACAGTGGGGGAGAGGGTGAGCAGAGGGGAGAGAGAGGGACGAGAGGGGGAGAGAGAGGAGAGAGAAAGAGAGAGAAAGGGAGGGGGAGAGAGAAAGGGGGGGAGAGGGGGGGAGGGGGGGAGAGGGGGAGAGGGGGAGAGGAAGGGGGGAATTGAGGGGGAGATAGAGGGAAGAGAGAAGGGGAGAGAGACAGGGAGAGGGGATGAAGTAGCATAGGAGGAGAGGGAGGGAGAGTCATATTCAAAGATAGAATGGGGGAAGTGAAATGCACGTACGTATAACCAGGTGGAGGAACAGAAAGATAAGAACTGAGTGTGTTTGTAGACATTTCACTGAAGGTTACGGCCACTTTCCACATTGGAATTCCGTTGCAAGATACTGGCATGATTTGCACATATTCAAACAATTTCCTACAAATGGACTGCTACTGCTTTCCTACTGCTGCTCTGGTACACTGCCCTACCTGATATATCTTTACGCTGCAATATTTAATTGATTACCACAGGAAAATACATTCACACTGTCTACAGGTTCAAAGCAAAAGCATCACTGCCTACTCAATTTAACGAAACAATGCTTTAATTAATGGATGGCTGTTTACCTCAGAGTCCTCGGGGAAGATATTGTCCACTAGCCTCTTGTATCTTGGCCGCAGAGCTCCACAGCAACCGCAAACACCTGCAAGAAGCACAGACGTGTCATTGACCCACTTACTCATGCACCATGCAACTTCCTGTGGGAAAACATGGTGCACTAGATTGGGAATGTTTGTTACAGCAATAATATAAGCTACCATGAAGATCAGGTGATCTTCAAACTAGAGTAACAAGTGACCAAAATCCTATGAAAACATAGAGACCTCCCAAAACATCTCATGAATCCCAAAATGACATTGCAAAAAATCACTGTCATAGTCAAGGCATTAGGCCCTTCACCCCAACTCACCAATGACAACCAAGATGTCGGTGGTCAGTAGTGGGGGGGGGGGGGGGGGGGGGGGAGGATTTCTGGAGCGATACTATAGGTACTGTGGGCTTAAGGGACTGGTTTCCAGAGGGCTAGTATGGACATTGTGGGCCAAATGGATTCTTGGGTGACAGCTAAGTCACTCAGGCCTGATGTGCTGGCAGCTCTCTTACGGCTGGTGGGCAAGCAGTTGACTCACGGCTATTCCTTGAAATTCCATTTCAAGCAGGGTGCAAGGCCACGAAATGCAAATGCAGTTTACTACCATTTGAAGCAGAGTGCAAGGCCACAAAATTCAATTGCAGTTTCTTACCACTTTAAACAGGGGGCAAGGCCACCAGACTCAGGTGCAGTTTCCTACCACTTCAAGCAGGGTGCAAGGCCACCGAGTTCAAGTGCAGTTTGCGATCACTTCAAGCAGGGTGCAAGGCCACCGAACTCAAGTGCAGTTTCATAACACTTCAAGCAGGGTGCAGGGCCACCAAATGCTAGTGCTGTTTAATTCCATTTCAAGCAGGGTGAAACCACCATAAAACCACACAAAACACCACATAAACACACTCACATTTCAGTAGACATTCAGTATGTTCAGTTGATTCACAGCTCAGACAGAGTTGTGACCTCTCCCTCCCCATCTTGCAGAGACTGAGCCACACCCACACTTCCGGGATTTATAATCCCTCCCCCTCCCACCAGAAGGGGAGTGGCCTTCATGGCATGATTGACAGGAGAGAGATTCTCAACATTTTTTTAAACACTAATAACAGTTTTATTTTTCATTGATGGGCAGAATCCTCTGCACCTGATGAGTGGAGGGGGACTGAGTAAGATGGCCAAAAATCACAGCCGTAAGTAGTAGCGTTTTATCTAAAATCAATATACAGTGCAAACAGGAAGTTGTCCAGTTACCACCGCAGTCAAAAAGGCACAACATAGTCTGAAGAAGGGTCTCGACCCGAAACGTCGCCTATCTCCTTCACTCCTTAGATGCTGCTGCACCCGCTGAGTTTCTCCAGCTTTTTGTGTAAGGCACAACATAGGATGTACTTCCTACGGCAGCTGAGGAAGTACAATCTGCCACAGGAAATGATGGTCCAATTCTACACGGCCATCGTAGAGTCTGTTCTCACCTCCATCATGGTCTGGTTTGGCTCAGCCACCAAGCACGACACCTGGAGGCTGCAGCAAATCGTCCGATCAGCAGAGAAGGTTATTGGCTGCAACCTTCCCTCCATTGATGAACTGTACACTGCAAGGGAAGGAAGTGAGTGGGCAAGTTCATCTCCGACCCCTCTCACCCTGGCCACAAACTATTTGAATTACTTCCCTCTGGAAGGCGACTCCGGATTGTCAAAGCTGCCACTGCCAGACATAAAAACAGTTTTTCTCCACGAATAGTTACTCTACTCAACATCCAAAAATCTGTAGCTTTCCTTTGATCTGGTATTTTGTTGGTTCACATGCTTGATCAATGGTGTTTTATCATTAATGTTTTATTATTATTAATGTTTAGTGTTTTCTGAGTCATTCGTAACTGTCACTGTATGTCATGTTGTTACTTGTGGGCGGAGCACAAAGGCAAATTCCTTGTATGTGAATACTTGGCCAATAAACTTACTTACTTACCAACAACCATTTGCAGTGCAGCATTTCAATGCAGTTACCACCACCAACAAGCATTTGCAGTGCAGAATTTCAAAGCAGGCACCGCCACCAACAACCATTTGCAGTGCAGCATTTCAAAGCAGGCACCGCCAGCAACAGCCATTTGCAGTGCAGCATTTCAAAGCAGGCACCACCACCAGCAACCATTTCCAGTGCAGCATTTCGAAGCAGACACCGCCACCAACAATCATATGCAGTGCAGCATTTCGAAGCAGGCACCGCCACCAACAACCATTTGCAGTGCAGCATTTCAAAGCAGGCACCGCCACCAACAACCATTTGCAGTGCAGCATTTCAAAGCAGGCACCGCCACCAACAACCATTTGCAGTGCAGCATTTCAAAGCAGTCACCGCCACCACCATTTGCAGTGCAGCATTTCAAAGCAGTCACCGCCACCGACAACCACTTGCAGTGCAGCATTTCAAAGCAGTAACCACCACCAACAACCATTTGCAGTGCAGCATTTCAAAGCAATCACATTTTCATTTTCAAACCACATTAAGGGCACTCACAGTTGAGTAGACATGTGTTCAGTGTTATTCACAGCTCAAAGAGACGTGACCCTCTCACTTCCTCATCTTGCAGAGACTGAGTGAGGCACAACACCTCCCACCAGCAGGGCAGCAGGGAGAATGTCAACATTTTCTAAACGTTTATAACTCTTTTATTTTTCATCAATGGGAAAAATCTTCTTGTCCTGCGCAGCGGAGGGGGACTCTGAGTAAGATGGCCAAAAATCACAGCTGTATGTGGCAGCGTTTTTTCAAAAATCATGAAACAGAAAAACAAGTGGTCAAGATCTTACTTCTAGTAATATAGATTGCACTAAACTATACAGTATATATATATTGGAATGCTTGAGATTGCAGCCCCTCTGTATGTTTGGAAAGGCTGCCTTTAACATTCTGCAAAGCACCCAGCACCCTACTTGATTCTACAACCTCATCTACTGTATCCGCTCTTCCAGGTGTTAACTCCTGTACATCACTGAGACAAAGCGCAGGCTCAGGATCATTTCGCTGAACACCTCCGCTTAGTTCGCCTTAACCTACCTGATCTCCTGGTTGCTCAGCACTTTAACTCTCCCTCCCATTCCCAATCTGACCTTTCTGCCCTGAACTTCCTCCATTGTCAGAGTAAGGCCCAGCACAAATTGGAGGAACAGCACCTCATATTTTGCTTGGGCAGCTTACACACCAGCAGTATGAACATTGCCTTCTCTAACTTAAAACAGCCCTTGTTAACCCTCTCTCTCCATCCGCCCCCTTTCCCAGTTCTTCCACCAGTCTTACTGTCTTACATTCTATCTCTGTCCTGCCCACTCCTCTGACATCTATGTGAAGAAGGGTCTCGACCCGAAACATTACCCATTTCTTCTCTCTAGAGATGCTGCCTGTCCCGTTGAATTACTCCAGCATTTTGTGTCTACCTTCCATACTTCCTCATCTGTCGGCTCCTGGGCCTGGCCAAGGTGGCCATTTGCAGGCCCAGGCCTCTAGTGTGTGCGAGCCAACTTCCTGAGCAGAAAGTATTTTCTGGCTTAACAGAGTTCTTGCAGGACCAGTGGGCACTATAGAAGCTGGATTACATCCTGGACAAGGAAGATAACCATATAACAATTACAACACGGAAACAGGCCTTCTCAGCCCTTCCAGTCCGTGCCAAACATTTATTTTCCCCATGTCCCATCTACCTGCACTCAGACCATACCCCTCCATTCCCTTCCCGTCCATATACCTATCCACTTTACTTTTAAATGTTAAAATCGATCCTGCCTCCACCACGTCTGCTGGAAGCTCATTCCACACAGCCACCATTCTCTGAGTAAAGAAGTTCCCCCTCATGTTACCCCTAAACTTCTGTCCCTTAATTCTCATGTCATGCCCTCTTGTTTGAATCTTCCCTACCCTCAATGGGAAAAGCTTATCCACGTCAACTCTATCCCTTACATCATTTTAAAGACCTCAATCAAGTCCCCCCTTAACCTTCTGCGCTCCAAAGAATAAAGACCTAACTTGTTCAACCTTTCTCTGTAACTTAGTTGCTGGAACCCAGGCAACATTCTAGTAAATCTCCTCTGTACTCTCTCTATTTTGTTGACATCCTTCCTATAATTAGGCAACCAAAACTGTACACCATACTCCAGAATTGGTCTTGTACAATTTTAACATTACTTCCCTACTCCTATATTCAATGCTCTGATATATAAAGGCCAGCACACCAAAAGCTTTCTTTACCATCCTATCTACATGCGATTCCACCTTCAGGGAACTATGCACAGTTATTCCTAGATCCCTCTGTTCCACAGCATTCCTCAATTCCCTACCATTTACCATGTATGTCCTATTTTGATTTGTCCTGCCAAGGTAGCACTTCACACTTATCAGCATTAAACTCCATCTGCCATCTTTCAGCCCACTCTTCCAAATGGCCCAAATCTCTCTGTAGACTTTGAAAATCTACTTCATTATCCACGACACCACCTATCTTAGATTCATCTGCATACTTACTTATCCAATTTTCCACCCCATCATCCAGATCATTGATGTACATGACAAACAACAGTGGACCCAACACAGATCCCTGAGGCACCCCACTGGTCATCGGCTTCCAACCTGACAAACAGCCATCCACCATTACTCTCTGGCATCTCCCATTCAGCCACTGTTGAATCCATCTTGCTACTCCGCCATTAACACCCAAAGATTGAACCTTCTTAACCAACCTTCCATGGGGAACCTTGTCAAAGGCCTTACTGAAATCCATATAGACAACATCCACTGCTTTACCCTCATCAATTTCCCTAGTAACCTCTTCAAAAAATTCAAGAAGGTTTGTCAAACATGACCTTCCAGGCACAAATCCATGTGGACTGTTCCTGATCAGACCCTGTTTATCCAGATGCTTATATATATTATCTCTAAGTATCCTTTCCATTAATTTGCCCACCACTGACGTCAAAGTAACAGGTCTATAATTGCTAGGTTTATTCTTTGAACCCTTTTTAAACAATGGATCAACATGCGCAGTACGCCAATCCTCCGGCACTATTCCCGTTTCTAATGACATTTGAAATATTTCTGTCATAGCCCCTGCTATTTCTACATTAACTTCCCTCAATGTCCTGTGGAATATCCTGTCAGGACCTGGAGACATATCAACTTTTATATTTTTCAAAAGTGTCAGTGCTTCCTCCTCTTTGAATCTCATAGTTTCCATAGCTACTCTACTTTTTTCCCTTACAGAGTTCAATATCCTTCTCCTTGGTGAATACCAAAGAAAATAAATTGTTCAATATCTCCCCCTCTTTTGGCTCTGCATAGAACAGTGCAGCACAGAAACAGACCCTTTGGTACCCAATATCAAAGGGCATAATGGCGAATTAAACTACTCCCTTCTGCCCACACTTGCACCATTTCCTTTCATTACCTATGTGCTTACCCATGTGCCTGTCCAAAAGCTGTATCAACCTCCACCATTACTTCTGAGTCCAAGGACGGGGGGGGGGGTCAGAGGAGACACGCCCCCCTCCCCCCCCCCCCCCGATGTTTTGAGAGGTGGCGGTCATCTTCCCCAAGTTTTTGTCATCCGGATTTTAAAATCTCCGCTTTCCGCGAGACAGTGGAGGTGGGACCACTGAACGAGGGCGTCGGTTGGACTAGAGGGACGTCAGTCAGCAAGCAATGGGGGCGGGACATGATGATTCAGCGCGCTGATTGGAGGAGGGAGGAGTGGGGGTGGGACTAAGGAGAGTGCGGTGATTGGAGGAGGGACACGTGGCACAGACCTGTTTATCTGTGCTGTCCCGTCCCCATCTGAGTGCCCCCCCCCCCCCACGGGTGGCCAGAGAGGTCGGGAGTCAGACGCGAGCTGTACCCCCATGCCCACAGCCAGCGCAGAGAAGCAGCGCTAAACCCAGCTCAACTCTGCCTGTCCCGCCAGGTCAACCAGCTGGGCTTGCGGGAAATATGGCCAGCGCGGAGAAGCAGCGCTGGTATCTCGTCAGTCCAGTTGTGTTCCCCCTGTCCCTTCCATATTTTGATAGCGAGTTCCGTGCCTGCTTCTGACAATGCATTCTAGGCATCCATCACTCTCTGTGCAGAAATCTTGCTCCTCACAGCTCTTTTTAACTTTTCCCCATCGACCTTAAAGCTATAGCATCTGGATTAGTTTAATTTTTTTTAGTTTAGAGATACTGCGTGGAAACAGGCCCGAGTCTGCACTGACCAGCGATCCCTCAACATCAACACTAACCTACACACACACTAGGGACAATTTTACACATATATCAAGCCAAGTCTTTGGAATGTGGGAGGAAACCAAAGATCTCGGAGAAAACCCATGCAGGTCACGGGGAGAATGTAAACCTCCGTACAGACAGCACCCGTAGTCAGGATTGAACCCGGGTCTCTGGCGCTGCAAGGCAGCGACTCTACCGTTACGCCACCGCACTGCCCCCGGGTGTTTGATGTTTTTACCCTGGGAAAAAAGGTTCTGACTCTCTATCCTATCTACTCCTCTCAAACGTATATATATTTCTATCAGGGCTTCCCTCAGCCTCCTTTTTTTCTCTTCACATACCTAAAGAAGCTTTTGTTAATATTGACCAAATTAAAGACACCATAAAATGGAGGATCCCTGCATTTGTCAGAATTACTTAACCTTTGTCAGTGGAATATTACAGGCTTTGGATGGCGCCGATCAGTCTGAGCCTCAGAATGATATGCAGGATGGTGAAAGAGCCAGGTGTTCTCCTCATTTCCCCCTAATTGATAAAACGTATAGAAACTCTGCAAACAAGCTTAAATGCATTTATATGATTGGATTACTGCAAAAGCATTGTATATATTGTAAATAATGTTGCCAGACAGTTACCCTGCTGTTTGTTGATTGGCCAAAGTGTTAAGCCCTGACAGGGTTGTTTTGAATTCCAGGGTAAAAGTTGCATTATTCAAATTAAGTTAGCTTCCTCCAGAAACTTCTCCTGAAACAATGTATGGGGGATTCTGTTATTGGTTCGGGTAACTGTCAATAATGTATTGTTGTAATTAATATGGTTGATTGGATTGTAAAGAGACCACCCCTATGTAATTCGGCCACTCAAGGTTCAGGGACCTATAAAAGGCAGCCCCAAGAGGTCCTTTGTCGATCTTCTGGAAGAACGCTTGGGACTGCGTGACCTTTTGGACTGTTATTGCTTGCACGAGGCTGAAGGGCTTGGCCAGGCAGATACAAGGATCGAACCCATGGTGGTTTAGGTATCGTATAGGGGAATTTGCTGTTCAATCTAAAAATAAAGATTAGTTGTTCCAGTGCTTGACTCAGTGCTTTATTGACTGAACTAGAATGGGGGAAATCTTAGAAGAGCGTATTTACATTGGGGTCTCCTCCAGGATCTCAACGAACCCCCAAACACAAACTTGCGATTAAGGGTGTTGAGCTGTCCCGATTGCGAGTGCAGAAATCGGCGCCATGGTGCGATTTCCGCATTGGTTTTCGTTACTTCACTAGTGACTTCGCAGATCGATCATTCGCGGGCTTGGGAAAGGGTCCCAACGAGATCGTAGACCAGAGTCTAGCAATTACTGGGGGCAAAAGTGCCTTTGGGGTTAGAGGCCCTACTAGGGATGGATTAAAGGCCCTCTCCTTTGAGTTAAAGGTCCATAAAACTTGGTCGTAGTCTGTAGCTGCAGCTGCTGGCAAAAACCACAAACAATTCCGTAAAAAAAAAAAACTAGAGGTTCAAGGCCCTATCCAAATCGGGAGTCCAATTGAGTGGATATTTCAAGACGACCTGGGTGTACCAGTGCTAAGCGGCTAAGCACTGCGTCGTTGCTGGGGGTGCAGATTGGAAGCGCGCTCCAAAAATCGGCATTGACTGCCAGCGTGAAGAGGTTACATGCTGAAACCCGGTGCCATGCAGGTGGAAATGAAGAAGCCTTTTTGAAAGGGTGAGCCTATGTTGGTTAAAGTCCGCGCCTGTTTGAGGCATCCGGATCGCTGAAAAGATGGGGAGGACCCTCGTAAAAGCATCGGGCTCTCGGTAGTTAGAGTATAGATTGGTTGAGAATACTCTAATCCATTCGAGACTTCTATATCCGATCTAAATTTGAATTGGAATTTGCGTACGTCCGGTTACACATCAAAAAGCTAATTGGTCAGATCAGAGCGATTTTGAAATTTTTCGAGACAAATTCTCTAAATTCAGAATCTCATATTGAGGTACTGGGCAATTTAAAGTGTGCACATATACTGTCAGATTAATCTGTGTATATAAAAACTTTTAAGTGTGTATAGAGTGTTTAAGATCGAATCCGAATCGCGGCTGATCAACCAGGAGTTTCATACACTCTCTGATCGATTGTTGATTAGTACCTGATGGCGAAGAGTAACTGAGAGAGGGAAAGTAATTTTTAGTAACGAGTAACCTGACGGGAAAAGGTACCCCTAAGTCTAAGCATTTAGTGTGTCGAAAAAGTACCTGAAGATAAAGAGTAGCTAATAAAGAACTAGTACCCCTCAGCGAAGAGTACCCTAGGAAGGGGAAAGTCTTCTGTATCGGACAGAGAGGTTCACTGGGTGATAGCAATGCGACGCGGGATTGAAATATTGTAAATTGCTTCCAAAACTGTATATTAAAGACTGCTGTTGTTGCATTGTGTATCGTGTAAGTTGTGTTTTGCCTGTGATTTAGATTTTGAGTGCTAGATGCCCTTCGTGAGTCACGTGAGTGACTTCGTGACATCGTGAAGACCCTGCCAGCACACATGCGCGACATATCATCGAACGCATTGCAAAGTGACAGGCAGGGAGGAGGGTCGCTCCTCCACCGGAACGGACCTACAGGTAAGAATTAACTAACCTGGTCGCTTTTTCAGGCACCTAACACCCCACTGAGCCAACTTGATATGGTCTGCACGGTACTCTGTGATGAGGACGTTTGAACTTATTAATAGAGCCATTTCCGTTCCCCTGAGACTTTAGGTGACCCGAGTACCCCAGAGTACTTTAGGTGACCCCAGAGTTAGGTGAAAACAGAGTACCCCACCGTGGAAAGGGGCCACTTCGAAAGACTGACTGCGGAGGACCGCGGGAACATGGGCAATCAGCGGCGGCAGACTTCTCCACAGGCCCGGAAGTCGGGCAAGCCCGTCGACTCGGCAGGGTCCGGGCTCAGAGACTCGCCATTCGAAGGTAGCGACGGCAGTCGATAATCCCGCATGGAGCGGATGGTGGAGCACTAGCTCCAACGTGACCCACTCCAGCAGGAGTCTGGTCACCATGGGTGTCCTAGCAGACTCACGGCAGTACCCTTTATAGGATTGTCAAATGCTCACCCTCTTCGCAGCGGAGCATAAGGAGTCTGGTCTGGGCTGACTCTGAAGAGGGGGTGTTGACAGAAGAATGCTCGGGGTGCAAGAAGAGGAGCTACTCGGGATGGCATCCAAGTTGCGATGCCCTCACAAAAGGGGCTACCATTGTCAGCAGGCAGCCAGTATAAATTACTTAATAACTCATCTTGCTCCAGGAATCTGTATTTCCCTCAATGTGACTGTGGTAAATCCTCAAACTACTGGCCTCGAGTATTACAGCTTTGCCAGGTCAGTAGACGGAAGATATGTCAGTGGAGCAACAGGAAGCTCTGGTACTCTCCTGTATGGTCAATTGAGATCAACTGTTTCAGGAAGAATGCCATCCGACCTACACTAAACTCCAAGTTGTGTATAACCAGCAGTGCACAGCCCCCTCGGGGACAACCTGTCCAAATAGGTTAAAGACCTCGACAAAGAGGCAAAAGCCACCGGCATGATTAAGGTGTCGGCCGCTACCAGGTCCTCATATATTTGGCGGCAGAACCCCTACGCATCCACCAGCAGGCTGCGTTATCACACCGAAAAGCAAGCAAAGCATATCATGCAAAGCAAGAATTTCATTGTCTTATCAGGGACACATGACAATAAACTCACTTGAACTTGAACTTGAAAGAAAAGCTGGTGAAAGCTCGAAAGCCGTACAACCTACACAAAGGTCTTTTTCAGGCCATGTCCCAGAACGGCCTTCCTGGAAGATGCGCCAACCCCACACCACCTCCACCTCCCAGGAACCAAGGAAGGAGAAAACCAACACAGCACCACTGGTAACCATGGAGGTAGGTGGGTCTGGTTGCCTTCAGAACATAGCATGTGTAGCTTCTTCACAGGTTGGGGGAAGGTTACACTTGTTCAGGGAATAACTTCTGATCTTTTCATACTGCACAGTATTCAGTGATACAAAATTGAATTTGTTGACAAACTTCTCCTTTCCGGTTCAACATGCACCTCGCCTTAAGTTTGTGCTTTCAAAAAAAAGAGAAAGTGGAAGGTCATACGGAACTATTAAGACTATATACAAAAGGAATAATAGAGGAAACCAAACATGAATCTCTTGAGTTTGTATCAAACATCTTCATCTAAAAACAAAAAAAATGGCGGATGCCGCATCATTTGATTTGACACAACTGAATACTTTTGTGCAGTACACCCACTTCAAAATGGAAATTTTTGTTACTGCTAAAACAACTAGTTTCCAAGGGGTATTTTATGGCTTGCATCGACCTAAAAGATGCATACTACTCAGAACCAATAGACAAAGATCACCGCAGATATTTGAAATCTGGATGGGATAGCTCTGGCAGTATAAAGTGCTGCCTAATGGATTAACATCAGCCCCAGACTATTTTTAAAAATATTGAAACCAGCTTTGGCGTTTCTTCGGAAACAAAAACATATTGTCATGTCGTATCTCTATGACATCTTATTGCGGGGATAACCTTGGAATTGGCTAAATTGGCTGTCTCAGCCACTAAGCTCCTATTTCAAAAAATGGGGTATATTATCCATCCAGACAAATCCAAGTTAAATGCCTTTGTGACTATGGATTATTTGGGATTCACGATTGACTCTGTTCATATGTCTGTCGCCTTGCCAAAGGACAAAGCAACAGACTTGATAAAGGCATATAACAGCCTTGATTGCGTCAGTAAACCATCTATTCAGCAAATAGCCAGGGTAATTGTGAAGCTCGTGGCTGCCTTTCCCAGCCACAATTTGGACCCATATATTACCAAAATCTACAAAGGGCCAAAACTGCAGCACTCAAAACACCATGCTGCCCATTTTGACGAACCACCCAAAGCAAAATTGGAATTACGATGGTGGATTAGCAATGTTCGACATTGCTCTAAATCCCATCACAGTCACAAACTCTTTGGTTGTGTTACAAACTGACGCCAGCAGATGGAATACACATGAGTTAACCTTACTTCAGGCACTGGGCATCAATCACCGAAAGATGTTGGGAGCATTCACGGACTTTGGGCTTACTGTTTCAGATGAGCATCATCTGCATGTTCGCCTACAAATTGATAATACCACCGTGGTGACATACATTAATCATATGGGTGGAATTAAGTCGATATCTTGTGATGAATTGATCAATACAATCTGGCACTGGTGCATAGAAAGAAACATTTGGATATCAACTACTTACCTTCCGGGTAAGCTCAAAACAGTGGCGGACACCAGGTCACGCAAATTCAATGACAACTCCGAATAGATGTTGGACCACCAACATTTACCGACATTATAGCTCGGTATGGAATGTCAGATATCGATTGTTTTGTATCAAGATTTAATCACCAGATACCAATGTATGTTGCATGGGAATCAGAACCTGGGGCAGTAGCGATGGACGCATCTCGCTACACGGCGGAGGGGGGGGGGGGTCGATTATTTTTCTATGCATTTTCTCCCCCTTCTGCCTCATTAGTCAGGTCTTGCGAAAAATTCAACATGCCTCCGCATCAGGTATTTTGGGAGTACCCGATTGGCCTACTCAGCCATGGAACCCTGTGGGACTTGACATGGTCAAACGCCCGAGTTTGCTGGTACGCCCTGTGACAAGGGAGAGTCATCCGTGCGATGACCGAATGAACCCATTGGGTGCAAGATTTGGGAAAGACCTCTCCTGGAATTTGGGCTGTCGGACCGAACCATGAATATCATCGCGGCATCATGCAGAGAGTCCACCAGGAAACAGTACCTCACCTATATCAAAAAATGGGAGGTATTTTGTACCAGGACAGACACAACTTACAACAGCCACCATCACGGATGTGCTGGAGTTCCTGGCAAGTCTACACTTCGATGAAGGCTTGAGTTATAGTGCCATCAATTGCGCAAAAAGTGCTCTATCCTCATACCTGGGACAGGAGCTAGAACACCATGGAGGAGTATCTCACCCTCTGGTGTCAAAACCCATGAGGGGATTTTAACTCAAATTTCCCCAGGCCTCAATATTCCCAGTCCTGGGATATTGGCATCGTCCTGACCTATTCAGAGATTGGCACCAGCCACGTCCTTCTCACTAACACGTATAAAATAGTGATGCTGATGACACTTGTAACTGTGCAGCAGGTCCAGTCTCTGCACAAACTAGACTGGACACCATGGTAACATCCCAAAATAAGGTAACCTTTCACATTTATGAGTTGCCTAAACAAAAGAGGCCTGGGTGATCTGGCCTCAAATTGGAATTCCTGGCTTATCCCATAGATAGACGCCTATGCATTGTGACTCACCTTCTACATTAACTGGAGGTCACCTAAAGTCTCAGGGGAACGGAAATGGCTCTATTAATAAGTTCAAATGTCCTCATCACAGAGTACCGTGCAGACCATATCAAGTTGGCGCAGGGGGATGTTAGGTGCAGCAGGGGTGGACACTGATATTTTAAATCTCATTCCACAAGCGCTGCAGCTACATCGTGCAGCGAGGATGATGGAAGTCCCTATGGGCCACGCCCTTGCAATGGCGGGTTGGTCTAATGAAACAACTTCCAGCGGTTATAACAAACCTATGGCCACGCATGAGATTTTTGCAGACACTATTTTAAGTTCATAGGTTTGTTATAACCGCTGGAAGTTGTTTGCAGACACTATTTTAAGTTCTGTATTATAATTTCCCCTGAAATTAGGGGTTATTATTATTATTATTATTATTATTGTTAAATAATACATTGTTGTTTTTCAGCACTGTCAAGTCTGAAATACGATAACATACTTCCTCCATTGGTTATTATGGCAGTGTGTGAGCTCCAGGACATGAAATCACAGAGCTTTGAAGTCGTCACGAAGTCACTCACGTGACTCTGAAGTAAAATAGTAAGATTAAACGAGCTTACCATTTCGAAGTTTGATCCTTATTTTATGAGGAGTTACGATGAGGGATTTTGTGCCCTCCATCCCAACCCTCTATTATAAGGTCAACTGGCATGTTAGTTCCCTTATCTTACTATCTTCAGTCAACTCTACTATCTGTGATTTCACACCGCTGCTTTGAAAAATGTCGCGCATGCGTGCTGGCGGGGCTTCACGATATCACAAAATCCCTCATCGTAACTCCTCATAAAATAAGGATCAATCTTTGAACTGGTAAATTTTCCTTTAATCTTACTGTTACGGTAATTATTAAATCGGCTGTAGAAAAATATAGTTTGATCGGGATTGTTGTTATAATCGGAGTCCGACGTGATTGTTTGGCCAGGGGTTCGTATCCTTCCGATCGTTGTTTCGGGGGAGGGATTGTTGCATTGACTGTGCACACCACGAGGAGGGATTAAAATATACTGTGATTTATTTTTGGAACTGTACAGTTGGCAAATGCGATATTAAACAAATGCTTGTGGTTTATCTAGGAATGTGGTGGTGTGTGATAATAATAAGTGGTATAAATTATTTTCTGTATACAAACTTGCTTGCGTGTCTAGATGTTATTTGCATGTGTTTAGATTGAGGATGCTCTGGGTATAGGAAACGGGCTGTGGGAATGTGTTTGATTGTTCCCGGGAGACCTTAATCTTTGGGTGATTGAGGATTGTTAAAATTGTAGAGTTGGAATTGTGTGAATTTGTGGGAAACACGGGAAGAATTTGAATAAATAGATTGGGAAGATTGATTGTGCTATTGTGCTATTGTGTGAAAGAGTTGTTTGGCTGCTAGTGCGTCGGAGCCATTGGCTATTGTTCAGGAGCGGCCTTGGTAGTCTCGGAGATTAAGATAAGGGGTAAATTGTTAAGAAGGTGTGAGTGGCTTAGGAGTTGCTTCCATTGTCCAAAAGAATGAGGAATCAGGTGGATAAAGATATGACTGCCGATTCTGAACGTCTGTTACAAGTAATATGCAGCGAGTTTCCACAGAGAGCTGAATGATTGAGAAATCTTTCCGGGGTACTCCGGGGTAATAGGGAGCGAATTATGGTCCAAGGTTGGCGTTAGTACATTAAAGGGATTGAAGTACATTGAGCAAATTATATGGCAATGCATAGATAGTGAAGAGGCAAGGGAATTAATTGGATTGTGGAAAAATTATTATGAGGAACGGAAGGCAAATAGAGACGCTGAAAGAATGGCAAGTTGGAAGGAAGCAACTCTGAAGCGGGGGATGGAATTGGATGATACTGAAGAGTACCAACCTCCAGGCATATTGAGAGAGGAGCCTGAAAGTATTAAAGATAAGGGGAGAAGAAAGTCTTCGAAAGGAAAACAGGCACCAGTAAATCTCGAGCTTGAGGACTCGATGGTTGGCGTTAGTTTTGAGGGGGACGATGTTGATGAGTATTTGGAAGATTGGGGAAGTGTTAGAAGTAGAGATCCACGATCACCACCTTATTCCTCTAGCGATCCCCGTACTTTAGATACGCATTGTGTAGCTTGCAAACGGAATAGACAATCAGATTCTGTGGCACAGGATTCCTTAACCCCGTACAAGAAGCCAAACTAGAAAGAAAACTCAAGTAGTTAAGGACAAAGAAGATGGAAGAAGGGTATAGAAACCAGGGTATTAAACCTAGACAGGTTGAACGAGTAGCGAGAGAAGAAAATGAGTCATTTAGAAAGTGAACCCTTTAGTGAGGGGTAAGATACATCTGGGGATGAGACAACAATTGAAGAAGCCGAGATAGATCTTGATTTGGCAGAAAGTACAAAAACTAAACACACAACCCGTAGGCAGTTCCCTGTGAGGGAAATGCTTAATACTTCTTTTGATCCAGCAAATTCAGTGAGTGTAAATAATCCCTGTACAATAAGAGTCTATTCCCCATGGAAGCCCAATGAGAGGATGGCCATATTAAGTCAAATACCCCATCATAGAAAATCACCTGCTTCCTTTGTAAATCACCTAAGACCGACAATGCGCGTTTACCACGCAGACACTCGAGATCTATGGGCAGTGATCCAGCAAATAATTACCCCAAGCGAACACACACAGGTTCCTAACAATTCTAGGACATCCGTTGCACGAAGCTCTAGCAAATATAATAGCGGACAATAGTGCAAGGGAAGAGGCTGTTTTAACGGCCCTTGCAAGCACCCTTCAAAAGCCGATTGACTTGGCCAGAATCCTAGATGTGAGACCAAAAAAGGGAGAGGGAGCAGGTGAATTTTTAGAACGATTCTCCGAATTATATATGGATCAATCAGGTGATTTAAATTATCGAAAAGGAGTAAATTCCCCACAATATTGTGCAATCTTATTGAATTCCACCAACTTAGCGGAATCCATTAATACTAATAACATGGACTGGACAGAAAATAGTGCCAGCCAAATGGCTGTAAGGTATCACTGGAGGGATGTAAAGAAGCAGGAGAGTCCACCTGCAGTAAAACAAAAGATTGAATATGTAATCAGAAAAGAAGTGCCAAAATCTGATCCTGAACCATGGATCCCCAGAGTACCAGCAAATTACGGAATGGGATAAATTAGTCCCGGAATATCTAGACCGATATTGAGGGGGGATCTTATAGAAACTTACACAATTCTTAAGGAGTTGGACAAGCTAGATGCTGGAAGATTGTTCCCGATGTTGGGGGAGTCCAGAACAAGGGGTCACAGTCTAAGGATAAGGGGGAATTCCTTTAGGACCGAAATGAGGAAAACATTCTTTACACAGAGAGTGGTGAGTCTCTGGAATTCTCTGCCACAGAAGGTAGTGGAGGCCAGTTCATTGGCTATATTTAAGAGGGCGTTAGATGTGGCACTTGTGGCTAAAGGGATCAGGGGGTATGGAGAGAAGGCAGGTACGGGATACTGAGTTGGATGATCAGCCATGATCACATTGAATGGCGGTGCAGGCTCGAAGGGCCGAATGGCCTACTCCTGCACCTATTTTTTTCTATGTTTCTATGTTTCTATATCACAAAGAAATACCTGCCTTGGGGCCAGTCCACCAGAGACCAGGTTTAAGGAGATACTTAGGATACATCAGGAGTGGGCCAGTGTTATACTTGTGGAGGGATAGATCACTGGAGTAGAGAGTGCCCAAATAGAGAAAATAATACATTTCCAAGACCAAAGAGAATAGAGACCAACGGGATCCTAGAGAGCACAGAGGGAACTGGCAGGAAAATCAAGAATCAAGGGGGCAAATCTTCTTTGCCCAGAATAATCCACTCACACGCCTATGATCAGCAAACCTAATGGTGACTGGATGCAAGTCTGACGAAGAACCTATATTGTCTCTACAGGTAAAATGAAAAATCTGCACCTTCTCAGTAGACACAGGTGCATCCATGTCATCCCTTCAATCAATTTATAATCTCCCAGAATCAAAAGTTCAGAGCTTGTCCAGGTTTCAAGGACAAGTCTGCCAGTATCCCATCTCTGAACCAGTAGAAGTAGTAAAGTCTGAAGAAGGGTCTCGACCCGAAACGTCGCCTATCTCCTTCGCTCCTTAGATGCTGCTGCACCCGCTGAGTTTCTCCAGCTTTTTGTGTAACAGTAGAAGTAGTATATGGAGGAAAAGCAATCAGACACAGATTTGTGATAACCACCAGATTAGATTGCAACTTGATGGCTAGAGATTTGCTCTGTGCTTTCCAATTAAAATTAGAATGCAGCGACAGAGGCATTGTAGTGACCACCTATGCTCCCTTACGGCAGTGTTACTCCATAGTGACCCCTCAATGGTGGACCTTAGATCTGGATGAAGAACCCCCATCTCACATTACACTGGCTTACGGCAGGAGTGGGAAGGATAGCGAGCTGGAAGCCTTCTTTAAACCATGAGGAGCAGGATTGGGAGGTGGAAGTGTTGGCACTAGTTGAAGGAAAAGAGGGAGCTGCCGAATACATCAAAATACCAGCACAGTTATGGAAAAGAACTGAAGAAGTGGCTCCTCACATTACCCGAAAGGTGAACTACCCGGCGAGAGCTAAAGACCTAGGAATGATGGTAAGAAAGGCATTCACCATGGCAGACCTGAATAATTACCAAAATCAAAATTTGTCTAATCAATATGTTGTTGAATTTTATCAGGCCCCAATGACAGTGGTTACCCGTTTACGACATCATCTGGGGAGTGAGGTATACGTGTATGTGGACCCTCAAGTGTGGGCGGAGGACACAGCTCAGGTAGGATGCATGAACATCAATCCCATCCAAGTCGCCCTCCAGAAAGGGGTAACACTTCCTTCAATACAACAATATCCACTAAAATTACAGGCCATCAGCAGCTTTGACAAATTAATTCGGGGTTTGCTAGAACAAGGAATACTGGTGAAGTGCCAATCAATCTGTAACAACACTATTCTTGCCGTTCCAAAGCCGGGAAAGGAGGGGCAATATTGACTTGTAACAGATCTGAGAGAAATCAACTCTGTTGCAGAACCGCTCCATGCCCTGCCCATATCCTAGCCCAAATACCGGCTGAAGCAAAAATCTTTTCGATAGTCGACTTTCAACATGCATTCTTCTCTCTGCCTCTCCATGAAGACAGCCAATATTTGTTTGTTTTCACATTCAGAGGCCAACAATATACCTGGACCAGATTGCCTCAAGGATTTATCAACTCGCCTACTTTATTTTCCAGGTGTCTACAAGACCAATTAAGTACTTTAAAATTCAAATTGAATTCAACATTGGTGCAGTATGTTGATGATTTATTAGTGGCCAGTAAAAACGAATCCAGTAATGGGCAAGATACTGTTCAACTACTAAACCAACTAGCTGATTCCAACTCCCCGTCAAAAGTACTGATCACCCAAGAGAAAGTAAAATTTTTAGGGTTAGGGTTAATTTTGGCTACCGAAAGGAGTCTCGAGAAAAAGCAGACTTGAACCCATCTGCGAATTTCCAATTCCAAAAGAAGCCAAACAAATGAGCAATGGCTTGGCATGGTCAATTATGGTAGACCTTGGATCCCTAACGTAGTTCTGGAAACCAAGGAGCTAACACCCTACACCAGCAAGGAGGGTGAATTAAATTAACAAAGAAAGCATAAGAGGCCTTTGAAAACTTAAAAAGATCGCTGATGCAAGCTCCGGCATTGGGAAGATCATTATACGACCGATCTTTCCAACTCTACTGTACCATTTTATCTGAATGTGCAACTTCAGTTCTGACTTAAAAACTTAAGGATAGCCATAGACCAGTTGCTTATTACTCTAACTTAGATCTGGTTGCCAGGGGACAGCCACTTTGCACTTAAATTGTAACTACAATATATAATAGTTTACAATCAGCTGCTAATTTGACACTCCAACAGGAGATTGGAGTGTACAGTTAACATTCAGTATCGGCATTGTTGGGACAGTTCAAACCCAGCACTTAACAATGGCCTGCCAAAATAAGTATGAGATCTATCTTTTGAACAACCCCAAACTGCAATTCAAACATTGAACATTGATTAACCTAGCCTCTTTTCTTATTTCACCCCCAGAAGAGCAAACATGATTGTCTATTTGTCATAGAGGAGGAAACATCTGTCAGAGATCACATTATATGTGGATGGGAGTGCATTTTTTGAACCATGGGGGTGAGAGATTGTCTGGGTATGCAATTGTTAATCAGAAAGCAGAAATTGTAGAAGCAACCGCCTTTGAGTCACCCTATTCAGCACAGCAAGCTGAATTATTCGCTTTAATTTGGGCTTGTATTATTGTGGAAAATTTAAATGTAAGTTTTTACACTCATTCTCAGTATGCATTTGGAGTGGTGCATGATTTTGGATAATTATGGGAAAATAGGGGATTTCTAACTTCTGCAGGAACCCAAATATCAAATAAACAATTGGTGACAGATTTGTTGAAGGCCTTAATGCTACCTAGACAAATTTTGGTTATGAAATGTAGCGCCCACACTAGAGGACAGACTCCAGTAGATATCGGGAATCGTAATGCCAATTTGGTAGCCAAGAAAGTATCGTGGGAACGTAAGATGGTGGTATCTAAAATGATGAGGCAGACTGAAAGTATAACTAACAAGTCCCCCTCGGAGAAACTGATCAAATTGTTCGATTACGGGAGGCTACTGACAGAGATAAGGAACGATGGAGACAACTTGGGTGTGTACTGGATTGTATGATTGGATTGTGGACCACTCCAGCAGGGCAGACCTGCATGACAGATTCATTGGCAGTATGGGATATAGAGTGCATCCACTATGCAACCCATTGTGGTGCAAGGGCAGTAGGGGACACACTATTGGCTACTTGGTGGCATCTAAAATGTCAAACTTTAGCTCAGAAAGTAAGCAGTAATTGCTTGGTCTGCCAGAAATATAATCCAGGGCAAGGAATAGGATGTGAAGGAGGGAAAACACCATTGCCCATGGGTCAGTTTGAGAAATTGCTGATGGAGTATATCGAATTGGAAAGGTTCCAGGGGTATAAATACGTACTTGTCATAGTTGAGGTATTCAGCTGGTGGATCGGAGCTTACCCAACCCTCGATAACAAAGCGGCTACTTTTGTCAACGTGTTAATGAGAGAAATTCGGTATCCCCATTCGACTTAATTCAGATAACGGTCGCCACTTTATTGGACAAATCAATAAAGAATTTTATGCACAGCTGGGGATCCAGAAGCAATTACACTGTGCTTATCGACCACAGGCTTGTAGAAAGGGCAAATCAGACCCTTAAAACTAAATTAGCCAAATTGGAGGCAGAGACAGGACTTGGATGGATTAAATTATTCTCAATAGCTTTATTTCAGATGAGAGTCACACCTGTAGGGAAATCTAGATTAAGCCCAGCTGAAATTATTTATGGTAGACCCTTGAAAACACCTTGGAACCAGAATGCGATGAAAATAATCAATTTCCACCATATGACCTAGGAGATGACTGACTATATTCTAGTGTTGACTAGAGCCTTAAAGGATTCATATAATAGAGTAAAAGTGGCCTATATTGAAATGCCTGTGTTAGAAACTCCCATTAAAGTAAAACCTGGAGACTGTGTTCTTATAAAGAATTGGGTGAGGAAAGGATTAGAGGTTTGTTGGGAGGGACCGTACCAGGTTCTTCTAATGACTCCAACAGCTGTGAAAGTGGATGAACGAAATGCATGGGTACATCTCCATTACTGTAAAAGTATGGATTGCTAACTTATTTCATCCCAGGTTCTTTTAGGAACTGTAGGCTCTATTATGGATCAAGCAAGCACAGATGAACTATCAATATTGATGGATGGGATTCATGCCCACGAAAACACGGGAGCTAAAGACTCATCTGACAGGAATCATGAAGCTATGCCCACGAAAACTCGGGAAGCTTGATGAAGTTCTGGGAAGATACAGCAGCATCTTTTGTTAGAACATTTGTTAAAGTCAAGCAGTCGTTATTGTATTTTGAGTTATCATTAATGATGGGGGTTATCATAAATGATAAAACGGGAGAATGTTAATATTGACCAAATTAAAGACACCATAAAATGGAGAATCACTGCATTTGTCAGAATTGCTTAACTTTTGTCAGTGGAAAATTACAGGCTTGGGATGGCGTCGATTAGTCTGAGCCTCAGAATGATATGCAGGATGGTGAAGGATCCAGGTGTTCTCCTCATTTCCCCCTAATTGATAAAATGTACAGAAACTCTGCATTGATATGATTGGATTACTGCAAAAGCATTGTGTATATTGTAAATAATGTTGCCAGACAGTTACCCTGCTGTTTGGTGATTGGCCAAAGTGTCAAGTCCTGGCAGAGTTGCAGGGCTCTCACAACTTTTTTTCTCTGTTGCCAGCCGGGCAACCTAGGCAGCTTTTTAGGTTGTCAAATGACAGTTTAGGTGGTCATTTAAGACTTCTTGCATGACACGTGCGATAATGTGCTCGGACGAAGTGTGTAGTTACCAGTCGGAATTATGGTCAATGAAGCATTCACATATTATTTCTGCTTCAAATAAAGTCACAAACTAAACATATTCACCAATCAAGAGATATATATCACAATCACATGCAGCAAAATTACAATACAGTATCTCATCTCTTGTTACATGTTGCAATGAATGCAATTTCTATTATTTTTTTCCACTTCTTTCCACTTCCAAACAAAAATCTGGTTGGATTATTCAGCGTATGATCAACCTTGGTGAGACCAAGTGCACAACACCTCCACTCAGTTCGCAATAACCAACCAGATCTCCCGGTGGCTCAGCACTTCCACTCCCCCTCCCATTCCAGATCCGACCTTTCTGTCCTGGGCCTCCTCCATGGCCAGAGTGAGGCACACTGCACATTGGAGGAACAGCACCTCATATTTCGCTTGGGTAGTTTACCCCCCGCGGTATGAACATTGGCTTCTCAAATTTCAGGTAGTCCTTGCTTGCTCCCCCTCCTTCCCCTCCCCAGCTCTCCCACAGCCTGTCTCCGCCGCTTCCTTTCTTTTTCCCGCCCCCCCCCCGACATCAGTCTGAAGAAGGGTCTCGACCCGAAAAGTCGCGTATTCCTTAGCTACATAGATGCTGCCTCACCCGCAGATTTTCTCCAGCTTTGTCTACCAACGGGATCCCACTACTGGCCACATCGTCCCATCTCCTCCCGTCGGCTTTCCACAGAGACCGCTCCTTCCGTAACTCCATTGTCAATTCGTCCATTCCCACCCAAACCACCCCCTCTCCTGGCACTTTTCCTTGTAATTGCAGGATATGCTACACTTGTCGCTTTACCTCCCCCCTTGACTCCATTCAAGGACCAAAGCAGTCTTTCCAGGTGTGGCAGAGGTTCACCTGCACCTCCTCCAACCTCATCTATTGCATCCGCTGATCTACATCGGTGAGACCAAGCATAGGCTTGGCGATAGCTTCGCCCAACACATCCGCTCGATTCACAATAACCAACCTGATCTCCCGGTGGTTCAGCACTTCAACTCCCCCTCCCATTCCGAATCCGACCTTTCTGTCCTGGGCCTCCTCCATGGCCAGAGTGAGGCCCACCGTAAATTGGAGAAGCAGCACCTCATATTTCGCTTGGGCAGTTTACCCTCCAGCGGTATGAACATTGACCTCCAATTTAAGGTAGTCCCTGCTTTCTCCTCCACTTCCAAGCTCTCCCTCGCCCGACTGTCTCCGCCTCTTCCTTTCTTCTTCCTGCCCTCCCCATCCACTGTCACATCAGTTGGAAGAAGGGTCTCGACCCGAAACCTCACCTATTTCCTTCGCTCCATAGATGTTGCCTCACTCGCTGAGTTTCTCCAGCAATTTTGTCTACCCATTCACACAAGTTCTGTTATCCCACTTTCCTCACCCACTCGCTAGGCGCAATTTTACAGAGACAAGTTAACCTACAAAGCCAATGCATCTTTGGGATGTGGGAGGAAACACACACGCTTGCAGGGAGAATGTGCAAACTCAACACAGACAGTGCCTGAGGACAGGATCGAACACAGATCTCTGGCATGTGAGGCAGCAAGTCCACCAGCTGTGCCACTATATTTTATTTTCCAACACACAAAAAATTATACGTTGATAACTTTGGTTGCTACAAAAAAAGAAACTATCCATTTTCAGTCTTAAATCTCTCAGTGACGCTATGTCCCCCTTTACAGCTACTGTATGTTTTAATTCAGTTCAAGACTATGAGGCAGTACATAAAGTACCATAAAGTTCCTGCCTAAAATTGCTAGAGACCCGGAATTGATCCTGAATATGGGTGCTGTCTGTATGGAGTTTGCTCCTTTTCCCTTTGATCGCATGGGTTTTCTCCGGGTGCTGCTGTTTCCTTCCACATTCCAAAGGTGTGCAGGAACCTTTTTCAGACCCTTTTTATATATCTATTTGCCACTTACGGCTGTGATTTTTGGCCATCTTACTAAGAGTCCCCCTCCGCTGCGCAGGACAAGAGGACTTTTCCCATTGATTAAAAATAAAAGAGTTATTAATGTTTAAAACATGTTGATATTCTCTCTGCTGCCCCTGCTGGTGGGAGGGGGGAGGGACTATAAAACAAGGAAATGTTGTGCCTCAGTCAGTCTCTGCAAGATGGGGGAAGTGACAGGGTCACGTCTCTCAGTCTGAGCTGTTAATATCACTGAACACATGTGTACTAAACTGTGAGTGTGGTTTTACTGATCTTGAGTGCCCTTAATGTGGTTTGAAAATGGTTGGTGGTGGTGATAGATTGAATTATGTTAAAAATATAAGAAAAGCTTACAGCTTATATTTAGTCTCAAATTAGGCTTTTCTCCAGTAGAATAATACAGAAAGGCAAGTTTAGGTTTGCCTCAGGTTGCTGTGTATTGAGGTAATGAATACTATAACATTTGTCTCCCAAGTGAGAGAGGAAGCAGAGAAGAAGCTAGATCTCTTTGATATGTAAAATGCCTTGCACCAAATGTCCAATGTTTATGAGGGAGGAGGCGACGAGTGAGGAAACTAGATTAATCTAAGGGATTTTGACAAATGGCTGAAGTATTTGATATGTAAAATGCCTTGCACCAAATGTCCGATGTTTATGAGGGAGGAAGTGAATGAGAGAGGAAACTAGATTCATCTAAGGGGTAATAACAAATGGCCAATGTTTTTAATATGTAAAATATCTTGTACTATGTGACAAAATGCCTTTGATGTGATGCATTCTGTCAAAACCTTTATTTTCCTGTACCTCTGACCATGACTAATGTCTGTGGAATGTGCTAAGGTGACAAAAAAACACTATATAATATGATGTAATTCTGTTGTTCGGAGAAGTGGGCTGAGGACAGTGAAGTGTCTGTATTGCTCACTTCACTAGAGTTCTCCCTACCTTCCATCGGCCGATAAGAAGTAAAGTTTTGAACTGGTCTACCAAACGTTTGTGAGTTGTCTGTGTATTAAGAAGCGAACCTGTTTAGTTGTTAGAAAAGTAACTTTTTCATTGGCGTAGTCATGCAGGACTCACTGGGATACCATCAACAGCTGACTGTGCAAGAAGTTGCAGAGGTTGCCGGGATTGGAGGGAAGACAACTGAGCTCTATCGGCCCCCTTGTAAGACCGACTCCCCTTGAAACTCCCGGGAACATCTGTGATCCTTCATCAGACGTTGAACTGGTTCCCTGCCGAGGTTCTTAGAACCAGACAAAGGTAAGACCAATTGGGCTTTGTGTATGTATTTTTAAAGAAGGCATTGTGTATGTATTTTTCAGGGTTTGTGTATATTTTTAAGAAGGAATTGAGCGGTTTCTCTCTTTTTCTATCTCTATTTTTTATTCCTCTCTCTCTTTCTATCTATCTCTCTCTTTGTTTTCTCTTTTTCTCTCTCTACAAAGGGCTCATCGGCCTTGTTGAGGCATCCGTGGTTTGTCAGGTTGAGATACAGGGGACGAGGTGTGCGCCTGGCTTGTTGAGACATCCGAGGAGTTGTCGGGTTGAGAAATAAGTGACGTTGTAGTTTTTTAAAGAGTTAAGAAGTCTGCCAAGTTGAGAAACTGGCGTCTCGATTAGCGGGTCTGCCTGGTTGAGATACTTGGGACTTTTATTTTAAGGGATAAGGAGTCTGCCATGTTGAGAAACTGGGGTCTCGATTTGAGGGTCTGCCTGGTTGAAATACTTGGGGCGTTGTTTTTTTTTAAAAGAGGGGAATTGAGAAGTCTGTTTTTTCTCTTTCTCTTTCTCTCTCTCTATCTATCTATGGGGAATGCTCTGGATAACAATGAAGGGGGAACCCCCGTCCAACATATGTGTTATTTGGATCCTAAGTATAATAAGAAATTTAGAATGTTCAGTTACAAGTTGACCAAATGGTAGGGGATGAAGTCTGGCCGGAAGGGGGCACATGGAATGTAGAGACAATTATATGGGAAAGGAAGGCAGGAAAGAAATGGAAGAAAGGAATTAAAGCATGGATAGCGGAAGCAGATTAGAAGAATGAGGAGAGTAGATATCGAAGTTGGATGGATACTGCATGTAAGAAAGGGATAGAGTTAAGAAACAAGGATAGCACTATGAAAGGATGGAAAGTATTGTAACTAGAATGCCAGTGGTCAGAGGAACAAGAGAAAAGAATTAAAAAGACAGGCAGGAGGTGAGAAACAGGTAATGGTTAGTAAAAATAAACCCAGTACTGGTAAATCCTCTGGAGGAGACTTCATATCTGGTACGACAACCCTGTTTGGCAGTGAAGATGAGGAGTTGGATTATCCTAGGAGACGTCCACCTCCCTACGTCCTACCAGTAGCTATGGCATTCTTACCTGTGGTAGCTCCGTCAGTAACATCCCTATACCTCAAAGTTCCGACGTTACAAAGCTCCCCAGAATTGGGAGCACAGGAATGCCTTTCTGTGCGTAATTTGCTTAAGGCATTGATGTTACCAGAACAGCTGGCCATTATTAAATGTGCTGTGCACACTGGTGCTAGGGACCCTATAATCAAAGGCAATGCATTTGCTGATAGTGTAGCCAAATAAGCAGCTTATGCATCCAAATGCATGGTGACATCTGGTAAACAGATACTAGCAAATAGAAAGGTCCTGCCTGATATGAGGGAGGTATGTAAATTACAAAGGGACGCCTCTCATATATAAAAATAACTATGGAAACAAGAGGGCTGTGTCATTGATTCGGCTCACCCCGCTTGAACAGGTTCGTGTACCAAATGTATTTTTACCTGTCGTACTAATATATTCACTACCTTACCCATGCTGGTAAGGAGGGAATGATAAGGATGACAAGGGAAACGTGGTGGCACCCGAAAATTCGGCAAGAGGCACTGAAGCAGACATCTTAATGTAATATTTGCCAATGAAGTAATCCAGGCAAACCAATTAAGATACCCTCAGGGGTGATGCCAATGCCATCACGACCGTTTGAATGCATACAGATTCATTTCATTTCGGAGTCACGTGAGTGACTTCGTGAAGAACCCACCAGCACGCATGCACGACATATCGTCGCAACGCGTTGCTGCCGACGGCTGGCGATGGAGCGCGGCTCCCCGCCAGCCCTTCATAAGCAGCCGCTAAGGTAAGTGACACTAACCTTAAGTTGGTTGGTCCTTGTTGGAAGTGTGTTCTTTCAGCAGGGACATGGAAGGGAGGAACAAAGGCCGTAGGACGTCCCTCCGGAGTCGCCGGCCACCTGTCCCGGGGCCCTCATCAACGGCTGCACCTGCTAGTCAGGCCGGGAAGAAGGCGGGGAAGTCGGGGAGCCCTGTCGCTACAGGGCCCGACCCGCCGATACACCGGAGCTCCAGTGACGAGTTCGAGGAGCAGGATTTTGGTGTACCACCGGGGCAGGTAGACCCTGTCTCCGTATCGAGGTCGCCAACGGGCTCGTTGGTCGACCTGGGCAAGGGCTCGCGTGCGGCTGCACGGCCCTTCTACCTGAGCCCTCGGAGAAGAGGGAGGGATGGAGCCCGTAAGCCTAACCCTTTAGGGGCTAAGGCGTCATCTGCCGCTAAAATGCGGACTGGTGTTATGGCGGGACTCAAGTCCACTGGGAGACCTATCAGGACCAGTGTTGACTCCCCAACCATCGAGACCGGGAAGAGTCACTTGGGAGGAGTCCCGCCACGGTCACCGAGTCCCCCGTGGATGGGAGGACGGGACCGTACGCTGGCTAGGCCCACGATGTGGGCAGCCGGCAAGCCCGCGCGGGCGTCGGGTCACCGTGCTGAGGCATTGGGTGCCGACTCTCCACCGCGTTTGCCCTCCGAGGCACGGGATCAGGCTCCGCCTAAAGGAGGCGTTTGAGCGTACCTCCCGCGCGGGAATCGCTCAGCTTTGCTGCGGCGGCTGGAAGCGACAACTTCCGGCACCGGGTTCACCTCGACGAGGTGCGGGCCGATGAACGGAGCCTCAGCAGTTCAGCAGAACATGAGGACTCCGACCGCCCGAGTTCTAAGGGCGAGGGGCGTATTGACCGGATGGAGCGGATGTTGGAGCTCCTCTTGCAGAATCAACGGCAGCAGGCATCCAGCTCCAGTGGGCACAGGGAGGTTTCACCATTATCAACAGGGAGCCTCAGGCAGCCAGAGGAGATGGACATTTTGGACCCTACACCAGCTCCATTTGCATCTTCGGAGACATCGGGACTACCCCTCAACCCCAAACTGGCTGCCACCGTGGACTTCCTGACCAATCATCAGCTCCAGGAGGAGGTTCTATCGGAGGCCATCAACAGGCACAAGGCTCCAGCCAACTGCAACTCCCTCAACATGCCCACAGTCAATACGCCAATCTGGGGCAACATCGGCACAGCCATCAGGACCCAGGAGATAAAGCTCCAGCGCATCCTGAAGCTGCTTACTGCTGGGATTACCGCGTTTGCGCGGTCGGTGGACGGAGAGGACCTAAGCACGGAGCAGGAAGATGCTCTCACTCTGCTGTGTGCCACTCAGCATGAGATCAATGCCTTCCGGACGAGTGTCATCTGACCCACGCTCAACCCGAAATTCGCGGGGTTGTGTAAGGCGCCTCCTACGCCACCGCCCAGACAGTTGTTCAGGGAAGACCTCCCGAAGAGGGTCAAGGAGCTGGACGACCACGCCAAAACGGTGGGACTGATGCGGTCTCAGATCGCGCCCAGGCAGGCGGCCAAGAAAGCGCCGTTTTACAGGCCACGAGGCCCTACCACCGGACCGGCACGAACCTACACTCCAGCTCCGCCTCAATACCAACAGCCCCAGCAGCCGCGGCCTTTTTTAGGGCAAGGCCCGCAGCGGCCACCATGGAAGATGTGGACGCCGCATCATCAGCCCAACCCAGCACCTCCACGTCCCGCCAAACATGTCAAGGACCGCCGGTAACCATGGAGGTAAGGCGGTCTGGATTTCATGCACCTGTGTGCGTAACTTCACATGTTGGTGGGCGACTTCGGTTCTTCACGGGGGCATGGGAAACTTATCACTTCAGATGAGTTTATCTTACAAAGTATTCAAGGCCATGAGATTGAATTCATCAATGGCAACATCCCTCCATCCCAGCATATGCCCGATCGGAAATTTACGCTGTCTAGCACTGAAATGGCAGCAGGCTATGCTGAAATCTTAAGGTTACAAGAAAAAGGCGTGATAGAAAAAACTATACACGAACCAATTGAATTTGTATCCAACATATTCACCAGGCCCAAGAAGGATGGAGGATGTCGGGTTTTTATTGATCTGACCCATTTGAATACCTTTGTAACATATACCCATTTCAAAATGGACACGTTCAAAACAGCCAAGTCATTGATTTCTCATGGCTGCTTTATGGCATGCATTGATTTAAAAGATGCATACTATTCTGTATCCATTCGGAAACACCATAGGAAGTTCTTAAAATTCATCTGGATGGATCAGCTCTGGCAATACAGGGCTTTGCCAAATGGGCTTACCACAGCCCCTAGATTATTTACTAAATTACTCAAACCTATTCTGGCCACGCTACGGAAACAACATCATATAGTGATGGCCTATTTGGATGATATCTTGATTGTTGGCAACACCCTGGAATCAGCTGAACTGGCATTTTCAGCCACTGTGGCAATTTTTCAAGAAATGGGGTTTGTTATCCATCCAGATAAGTCGAAGTTCTGCCCTTCACAGGTCATGGATTATCTGGGGTTCACGGTGGATTCCAATCGCATGAGGGCCACCATACCAGCTAACAAAGTTGGGGATGTCACCCAAGTATGTGAGGATTTAGTCTGGGCTAGTATACCATCAATTAGACAAACTGCTAAGGTGATTGGCAAGATCGTAGCACTTTTTCCAGCTGCTCAATACGGATCTTTGCATTATCAAAATTTGCAAAGAGCCAAGATCTCAGCGTTAAAACAAAACACTGGACATTTCGACAGACCAATGCAGCTGCCTCTTAAAGCTAAGATTGAGTTACAATGGTGGGTGGACAATATTTGTGACTCATTTAAACCCATCATTTTGCCCAATCCGATGGTATACTTACAGACGCAAGCTCCCATGGCTGGGGAGCTACGGACAACTACTCTAGTTGCGGGGGCAGATGGGACACCCTTGAATCTACTCTGTTATTGTCACAAGGGATAAACTATTTGGAGATGCTTGGAGCATTTCACGGACTTTGAGCTTATTGTTCTAATCTTACTGACGCTCATGTCCGTCTCCAAATAGACAATACCACTGCGGTGGCATATTTAAACCATATGGCCGGTACCAGGTCAATTTCATGTGATGAATTGGCTAATACAATTTGGCTCTGGTGTATTCAACGGAATATTTGGATTTCAGCTACCTATTTACCAGGTGAGCTCAATACTGTGGCGGACACCAGGTCACGCAAATTCAATGACAACATCAAGTGGATGTTGGATCCTCAAATCTTCGCTAAAGTTACAGCCAAATTTGGTAAACCGGATATTGACCTCTTTGCGTCGCGGTTGAACCATCAGGTACCAACATACGTTTTGTGGGAACCAGATCCTGGGGCAATGGCGATGGATGCGTTCTCGCTGGACTGGGGGAAATGGTTCTTCTATGCATTTCCTCCATTTTGCCTCATCAGTCGGGTATTGCGGAAAATCCAGATGAATGCTGCCAAGGGCATTCTTATCATACCCGACTGGCCTACGCAGCCATGGTATCCGGTGGTCTTTGATATGATCAGTCAACCTTGGGTCCTCTTAGAGGGTTGCCCACAATTGGTCACTAACCCTGTGTCAGGGGAACCACATCCCTGCCACAGCTATCTAAACTTGTTGGCTTGCAGGTTCTGAACAGGCCATTACTGCGGTATGGCCTATCACCCAGAACAATGGATACCATCGGAGCGTCATGCCGGGAGTCCACCAGGCGGCAATACCTCTCCCACATCCGGAAATGGGAAACCTACTGCGGCCGCTCCCAAATTACATATGACGCTGTAACCATTACCGACGTGTTGGAATTCCTAGCGGGGTTGCACCATGATGAACACCTGAGCTACAGTGCCATCAACAGCGCCAGGAGTGCGCTGTCATTCTACCTCAATATTGAGGTAGGATCCAACAGGCTGGTGTCCAGGCTCATGCGGTGAATACTCAATTCGAATCCGCCCAGACCACGCTATAATATCACCTGGGATATCGGGAAAGTATTAACCCTGCTCAGGACGTGGTCGCCCATGGAGGGGCTAGAGCTGGACAAACTCACCCTGAAGCTGGTGATGTTACTGGCACTGACTTCAGCGCAGAGGGTACAGACACTCCATAAAATCCGGAGCGAGAGGATGATCTCTACCCCTGCAGAAGTAGTCTTCTTTATACATGAGCTACTCAAGCAGCATAGACCTGGGTTCACAGGGCTGCAGCTGAAGTTCCCGGCATACCCCGCTGATGCAAGGCTATGTTTGGCCGCCCATATCCGTCACTATGTCAAAGTGACAAGAAACCTAAGGGGAATGGAGAAGTACCTGCTTGTCACTCACAAGAAACCTCACCATCGAGTGACGGTCCAGACGATATCCAGGTGGCTCAGGATCGTCTTGGGTAAGTCAGGTATCGACACTAATGTCTTCAAATCCCATTCCACCAGGGCTGCATCAACGTCGGCGGCGAGGGTCATGGAGGTGCCCATGGACCATATTCTCGCCACAGCAGGATGGGCGAATGAAGCCATCTTTCAGCGGTTCTATAACAAGCCTGTTGCCGCTCCTCTACAGTTCGCGGAGGTTGTGCTGAATGCAGGTCAAGAACGTGGAGATGTCCCCGAATGAGGGGTTTTTGCTTTGTTTGTTAATAAATATTATTCTTGTTTTTCAGTACAAGCAGTCTGGAAAGTTGTTTACTCCCATCCATCCTTAATAGTGGTGTGTGACAGCATGGACGTGGTCCAGGGCGTGTAATCACAGAGCTTTGAAGTCTTCACGAAGTCACTCACGTGACTCCGAAATGAAATAGTAAGATTAAACGAGAACTTACCAGTTCGAAGGTTGATCTTTATTTTATGAGGAGTTGCGATGAGGGATTTCGTGCCCTCCGCTCCCAACCCTCGATCATAATCAACTGGTAATTAGAGTCTCTTCAATCTTACTATGCCCAGTCATTTCTTTGTTGTTTCTGTGATTCCACACCGCTACTTTGAAGAATGTCGCGCATGCGTGCTGGCGGGTTCTTCACGAAATCCCTCATCGCAACTCCTCATAAAATAAAGATCAACCTTCGAACTGGTAAGTTCTCGTTTAATCTTACTATTTTATTGAAATGCCAAGGGCCCAGTGTTATAAATATTGCTTACTGATTTTAGATTTATTTAGCAGGTGGATTGAAGCTCTACCAACTACTAATAATATTGCCACTATGAAATATGTGCACACTTTAATATCCGACAGCAATTTCACTGTGTACACCACCCACAGGCATCTGGGATGGTGGAAAGAGCCAATGGGGCATTGCAAAACAAAATTACCCGGGGGAATCCTTTTTCTGACAAACAACTATGTTATTAAAAATTTGGGGATGAAGAAAAATTCGGTGGAGAAATGAGAATAGGGTAGGGAGACTGAAAAGTCACGGGGAGTATGACTAATCATGATCTGGATCAATGTCCAATTAGGGTTAGGTAACCAGGATTCTGGTAAACAGAAGTTTTGTCAGAAAAAGGGAAAGTAAATTACAAAGAGACGTCTTTGAAAATGAAATATTATATACTCCTGGTAAAACAATGTTTTTTTGTATATGTACTGCTTGTAAAACAATGTTTTTGTATGTGGAATGTGTGAAATTTGAAGCAATGAGCAAAGGTGTGTGTGTCCCTTTAAGAACAGTTTGTCCTTTAAAATGCAAATGAACAGACAGGTTATGGTGTGTCCCTTTAAGAAACTGCCATGAATGGGGGCGGAGCTATACTCGAATGATAAAATGTATTGGTTGTTATAAATCTTTTTGAGCCATGTTCAAAAAGAGACTCATCCCGATTAAAATGTTAAATGAGATTGTAAATGTCAAAGTTACAGAGAAAAAGAAAATGTATTATTGGTTATAGATTCTGAGTGAGTTCTTTTGTGAAAGATTGTTTTGATGTGATAACAGAGGTTGTCCTTTAAAATGCAAATGAAGCAAGATTACTGTCTGCAGACAAACAAAGGTGTTGAAGCATGTGCTGTGTAAGGGAAATGAATGTACATGCAAAATTGTCTTAAATGGCTTACAAAAGGGGGTTTGAGGGAACTCACAATGAGGGATAAGAGGTGAGAAGATAAGTTGATTGGGGAAGGGAACATATTTGGAGAATTGAATATTTAGGTGGGGAGAGCCTCTTTGGATATAATCGAATTAAAGAATAAGTTCACAGGGAAATGTTTAAGAAGGAACTGCAGATGCTGGAAAATCAAAGGTAGAGATAAATGCTGGAGAATCTCAGCGGGTGAGGCAGCATCTATGAAGCAAAGGAAATAGGCATCATTTCAGGCCAAAGCCCTTCTTCATAATAGAATGGGTCATTCAACTGCAGCTAGAGAAACAGGATTTACAACTTTTTTATTGATACAGAACAGGCTGCTGTGCCCACCCCCTGGAGAGTGGGAAGCCACCTACAGGCCCTATGCGATTAACTAATTATGTATGGACAACAATTAACTCATGTCTTGTCAGGTCTGCATTCCCAGATTAGAGGAGATGTGCTGAAAACCAGTGAGTCCAGGGACGAGTCCATAAAGACTACAAGATGACTGTGCTGGGACAAGAAGAAATTGAGATTGTGTTGAAAGGAACAACCAAGTGCTCCCAACAACATAAACTGCCGTGAAGATTGAAGATCATCGTCGTTGGATACATTTGATGGACTGTAAACAGTTTGTGGAAACACGAAAGGACAATGACCCTCCTTTTATTCTGGGGTGGCCCACATGGACTGGACTTCCTTCAGAATGGCAAACTTGTGGACTAACCCACATTTAAAGGATGGTACACACCTCCACAAAAAGTGCAATAGGCTGTTATTTTTCAGAGTTTGGAGTTAGGTGGTGGTGGGTCCAAGAAGCAAGAGTTACTCCAGGGAGTTACTCCAGCTCCTGGGAGTGATTCTTCGTTGGTTTTCAGCGGTCGTGGCGAGGCGGCGACTGAACAGCAATGGTGGCCAGATCTCCCACAATTCACAGAGAGGGAGAAAGTGGCCGACGGCGACCAGTTGTCGTGGCAGTGCGCATGTGCAGGGCGGCACATGCGCAGAACCACGGCTGATGATGTTCTGGCCGTGGTTGTGCGCATGTGCAGGGGGAAGATGTGCAGGCGGCAGCAGTGTGCATGTGTAAGGTGGCCGGCCGGGCTGGCGGATGAGGAGCGAGCGGAGACCCAAGACCCTGACACAGATGGTGGGCGGAGATGGAGAGAGATAGAGGGGCCCACTGAGAATTAAGAGATAGGTGTCCCGGTTGCTTGCCAAAACGGGCAAAATGGCAGAGCTTTTAGGTTGCTCGGCGGCACTTTAGGTCGCCATTGGCACCTGGACAACCGCTAATTTCGAACCATGGGTTGTTATGAATTCCCGGGTAAATGTTGCATTATTTAAGTTAAGTTAGCTTCTTCCAGAAGCTTCTCCTGAAACAATGTATGGGGGATTCTGTTATTGGTTCGGATAACTGTCAATCATGTATTGTTGTAAATAATATGTTTGATTGGATTGTAAAGAGACCATCCCTATGTAGTTCGGCCCCTCAAGGTTCGGGAACCTATAAAAGGCAGCCCCCACGAGGTTCTTTGTCAATCTTCTGGAAGGGCGCTTGGGACCTTTTGGAGTGTTTGTGCTTGCACGAGGCTGAAGGGCTTGGCCAGGCAGACACAAGGATCGAACCCGGGGTGGTTTAGGTATCGTACAGAGGAATTTGCTGTTCAATCTAAAAATAAAGATTAGTTGTTCCAGTGATTGATTCAGTGCTTTATTGACTGAACTAGACTGGGGAGAAACATAGAAAAGTGTATTTACACTTTTACTATCCTCCTTTACAATCACAGTGAACAGGGCTCGAAATTAGCGGTTGCCTGGGTGTCAATGGCGACCTAAAGTGCCGCCGGACAACCTAAATGCCATGCCATTTTGCCCGGCCTGGCAAGCAACCGGGACACCTATCGTTCAACACTCAGCGGGCCCCCCTCTCTATCTCTCTCTCTCTCTCTCTCTCTCTGTCACTCTACATCTCCGCCCGCCATCCGTATCAGTGTCCGGGTCTCGTGTCTCCGCTTGCTCCTCTTTTGCTGGCACGGCCGGCCGTCTTACACACGCGCACTGCCGCGACCTGCACATCCTCCCCCTGCATATGCGCACAATCACGGCCAGCTCATCATCGGCCGTGGTTGTGCGCATGTGGGACCCGGCACATGCACACTGCCACGGCAAACAAAAGCACCTGCAGAAAACCCATGCGATAAAAGGGAAAAGGAGCAAACTCCATACAGACAGCACCCATATTCAGGATCAATTCCGGGTCTCTGGCAATTTTAGGCAGCAACTTTATGGCTAATGTACTGCCCTATAGTCTTGAACTGAATTAAAACATACAGTAGCTGTAAAGAGGGAAATGGCTTTGTAGCTTGTCTCTGTAAAATTGCCCCTAATCTCTAGGGAGTAGGTGAGGAAAGTGGGATAACAGAACAAATGTGAATGGGTAGACAAAATTGCTGGAGAAACTCAGCGAGTGAGGCAGCCTCTATGGAGCGAAGGAAATAGGCGACGTTTCGGGTCAAGACTCTTCTTCAGACTGATGTGAAGATGGGGTGGGGGGCAGGAAGAAGAAAGGAAGAGGCGGAGACAGTCGGGTGAGGGAGCGCTGGGAAGCGGAGGAGTAAGCAGGGACTACCTGAAATTGGAGGTCAATGTTCATACCGCTGGAGGGTAAACTGCCCAAGCGAAATATGAGGTGCTGCTTCTCCAATTTACGGTGGGCCTCACTCTGGCCATGGAGGAGGCCCAGGACAGAAAGGTGCTGAGCCACCAGGAGATCAGGTTGGTTATTGGGAACCGAGCGGAGGTGTTGGGTGAAGCGAACGCCAAGCCTACGCTTGGTCTCACTGATGTAGAGCAGCGGATGGAATAGATGAGGTTTGAGGAGGTGCAGGTGATCCTGTGCCGCACCTGGAAAGACTGCTTGGGTCCTTGAATGGAGTCAAGGGGGGAGGTAAAGCAGCAAGTGTAGCATTTCCTGCAGTTGCAAGGAAAAGTGCCAGGAGAGGGGGTGGTTTGGGTGGGAAGGAACAAATTGACCAGGGAGTTACGGAGGGAGCGGTCTCTACGGAAAGCCGACAGGGGAGGAGATGGGAAGATGTGGCCAGTGTTGGGATCCCGTTGGTAGAAAAAGCTGGAGGAAATCAGCGGGTGAGGCGGCATCTATGGAGCGAAGGAATAGGCGACTTTTCGGGTCGAGATCCTTCCAGACTGATGTCGAGGGGGGGAAGAAAGGAAGAGGCGGAGACAGTAGGCTGTGGGAGAGCTGGGAATCGGATGGGAAGGAGGGAGAAAGCAAGGACTACCTGAAATTGGAGATGCCAATGTTCATACCGCTGGGGTGTAAATTATCCAAGTGAAATATGAGGTGCTGTTCCTCCAATTTGCGGTGGCCCTGTCTAGCCATGGAGGCCGAGGACAGAAAGGTAGGATTCGGAATGGGAGGGGGAGTTGAAGTGCTGAACCACCGGGAGATCAGGTTAGTTATTGCGAAGTGACTGGAGGTGTTGTGCAAAGCGATCGCCAAGCCTGAGCTTGGCCTTACTGGGGTTGATCATAGAAATATAGAAAATAGTTGCAGGAATAGGCCATTTGGCCCTTCGAGCCTGCACCGCCATTCAATATGATCATGGCTGATCATTCAACTTAATATCCTGTACCTGCCTTCTCTCCATACCCCCTGATCCCTTTAGCCACAAGGGCCACATCTAACTCTGTCTTAAATATAGTCAATGAACTGGCCTCAACTACCTACTGTGGCAGAGAATTCCATAGACTCACCACTCTCTGTGTGAAAAATGTTTTCCTCATCTCGGTCCTAAAGGAATTCCCCCTTATCCTTAAAGCTGAATAATCCAACCAGATTTTTGTTTGGAAGTGGAAAGAAATAATAGAAATTGCATTCATTGCAATGTGTAAAAAGAGATGAGATACAGTATTGTAATTTTGCTGCATGTCATTGTGCTATATATCATGTCTTGATTGGTGAATATGTTTACTTTGTGACTTTATTAGAAGCAGAAAAATATGTGAATGTTTCATTGACCATAATTGCGACTGGTAACTACGCATTATCGCACGTGTCATGCAAACCGTCTTAAATGACCACCTAAACTATCATTTGGCAACCCAAAAAGCTGCCTAGGTTGCCCGGTTGGCAACAGAGAAAAAAAGTTAAGTGAGAGCCCTGGTGTATGGTAGGGCTATGGGGAGTGTTGTAGAGCAGACGGATCTAGGAGTGCGGGTACATAGTTCCAAGAGTGCAGGTACATAGTTCCTTGAAGGTGGAGTCGCAGGTAGATAGGGTGGTCAAAAAGGCTTTTGGCACATCGGCGTTCAACAATCAGAGTATTGAGTTTATAAGTTAGGAGGTCATGTTACTGTTGTATAGGGCATTGGTGAGGCCGCATTTAGATAATTGTGTTTAGTTTTGGACAGCATGTTATAGGAAAGATGTTGTCAAGCAGGAAAGAGAGCAGAGAAGATTTATGAGGATATTGCCAGGACTCTATGGTCTGAGCTATAGGGAGAGGTTGAGCAGGCTACGATTTTATCCCATGGAGTGCAGGAGGATGAGGGGGTGATCCTATAAAGGTGTATAAGATCATGAGAGGATTAGATCGGGTAAATGCACAGTGTCTTTTGCTCAAGGTGGAGGAATAGAAAACCAGAGGACATAGATTTAAGGTGAGGGTTGGAAAAAATTAATAGGAACCTGGGGGGTAAAGTTTTTACACAAAGGGCATTAGGTCATTTACATATATCACAAACAGCAGAGATCCCGACACAGATCCCTGTGGAACTCTACTGGTCACAGACCTCCAGTCACAATATCCCACCACAATCCTCTGTCTTCTATGAATAAGTTAGTTCTGAATCCAAACGACCATATGGATAAGGGGATTGAAGCCTTTGTGGCAAAGATGATGCTATGATAGGTAGAAGGGCAGGCAGTGGAGGGGAACCGAGGACTCTGCAGAAGGACTTGGAAAGTTTCGGAGAGTGGGCAGAGAAGTGGCAGATGAAATTCAATATTGCAAAGTGTGGAGTCGTGCATTTTGGTAATAAGAATAAAGGCATAGATTATTTTCTAAATGGATGGAGAATCCAAAAATCAAAGGTGCAAAGGGACTTGGAGGGCTGCTGCAGGACTCCCAAAAAGTAAAACTGCAAGTCAAATCAGCAGTGAGGAAGGCAAATTCAATGCATATGGTGAACTTCCAGAACTTGCCAAAATCAATGAAACCTTTGGGCCTGGTGTGATGATGAAATCCAGTTTGATGACATTGTGGACAATGATTATATTAAGAGGACTGGAATACAAAAACATAGATATAATGCCAAGGCAATATAAGACACTGGTCAAGCCACATTTGAGGTACCGTGAGAAAATTTGGGTTCCACATCTGAGGAAGGATGTACTGGCTCTAGAGAGGGTCCAGAGGAGACTTACAAGAATGATTCTAGGAATGAGTGGGTTAGCATATGATGAGCATTTGACAGCATTGGGCCTCTACCCACTGGAGTTTAGGTTGAGGGGGGACCTCATTGAAACTTACAGGATAATGAAAAGTGTAGATAGAGTGGATGTAGAAAGGATGTTTCCACTGGTGGGAGAGTCTAGGAGCAGTGGTCACAGCCTCAGAATTAAAGGGTGCTCTTTTGAAAAAGAGATGAGGAGATTTTTTTTAAATCATAGTGTAGTTCATCTGTGGGACTCATTGCCACAGAGGGCTGTGGAGGCAGTGGATATTTTTAAGGCAGAGATTGACAAGTTCTTGATTAGAACAGGTGTCAAGGGTTATGGGGAGAAGGCAGGAATATGGGATTAGGTGGCAGAGATCAGCATGATTGAATAACGGTGTAGAATCGATGGGCCGAATGGCCTAATTCTACTTCTATGACGTGAACTTGTGACGTCATCGCGAATCCCGTACATCTTAATCTCCTGTTTCAGCCTTATCAAAATCTTTACTAAAATTCACGTATACAGCATAATCACCCCACCTTCATTAATCTCTTCTGTCACCTCCTCAAAAAACTCAATCAAGTTAGTGAGACTCGACCTGCCACGTACAAAGCCATGCTGGCTATCCCTAATTCCCTTCTAAATGGTAGTAAATAGAAGAATTCTTTCATGTCCTCCCTCGGCCTCCAGTGAAAACAATCCAAGTTTGTCCTCTTATAGCCGACAATCTCCAATCCAGACAACAACCTGGTGAGATTTTTTTGCCCCCTTTCCAAATCCTCATAAGTATAGATTTATAAATTCTGTTTCAGAGACTAACTCCATTTTAAACGACTCTTTTAACTTCTTGTACAGCTATTGTTAACTCTGTATTTCACCCACATTTTGTTTTTGTCACTGCCCGGGGAATGTATGACGAGCTTTGCTCTGTGTCTAAGGTGTGCTATTTATCTCCAGGTAATATGCAGCAGGACAGTCTGAAGGGAGCTTTAGAGATACAAAAACCTGCAGATGCTACTATGCTAGAATCTGGAGGCAGAAATAAACTGTGGAATAATTCAGCGGGAGTTATACCCTGTGTCTAGCCTTTGGTTTATCTGATCTGGAAAACCTCCGCAGTGGAACGGACAAAATATTATGATCCAAAACTGCTCAAACCAACAATAGTACAAAAATTAAAAAGGGTTCCAACTGCAGAGAGGTTTTATTGTAAACCCCACATTAACTGCTTATTTATCCTGTGTTTCTGAGAGATGAACCTTCAGGCTACATGAGTAGTAGAGAGTAGGAACTGTGCACCTATAGGAAAACAATAACCTTGAGACTGTCTTTGGCACATGCACTAATGTAAGCAGTACTTGGGACGGTCTTTTGTAACGATCTGTTCCACGCACTTTTACCTGCCTCTCCTTCCTGAGATGTGCCTATTCTTATTTACAGTGATGGAACTATTAGCTGAGCGGAATGTCTCACTGAACTGAGCTCAGCCTGGGCTTGCTGGGCAGCATGATTGAGAATGCAGCCCTCAGCAAATATCCACCTACACACACTGTTTCAGTTTGACCAGCATGGGCGACAGTCAGAGACAGCAATCTGGTGGACTGTTCCCTCCTCTTTCAGAGCTATCTGAGGTACATGAGTGGGGCTGGATAAGGTCAGCGTGGCTTTGCTCGCTTCCATGCCGAGTTTATGGTGCATCTGCATCTCTGCAGCATTAAGTTTGGGCAATATCATTGCAATGCCACCACACACAGATGATGTAATTCATCAGGCACAAATGACTGCAGCTATTTCACAAACACATTTTACAACACTTGATGTGCAGTATCCACTTAACGGATAGCTTTACAAATTGAGGACAACATTTCAGTCAGAAACCAGCAGACTAAAAATAATTTAATGTATTAAAGTGGCATTACAACAGTCCATTGTTATTTAAATACTGAGGTTGAATTCTGATAAGATGATTAATTCAAGCCTTACCGTACATCTTAAAGTGGACTATACCATCTCTCCCTCAATCCCAGGCAGAAATCTGAAAGAATCTAGTCTCTCCTGAAATGAACGAAGCAGGTGACCTTAGCCCTGTGTGACGACAGCAGTGATCCTGATGAATGCTGAATGACAGACACACACAGAGACTTTTCATTCAGCCCAGCCAGCATGGGATGAATGAAGGAGGAATCACTGATGATCCTTTCTTCTCTCTCGGGACATGTTTTCAGCTTCACAGTCACTGATACAACGCTTCAGCACTGAGTGTGTTACATCAGCATCAGCAGCAAACTGCTGGCAGGCTCACAGCTCATTACAACTGGGATAGAGGGTGGGGAGTGCTGGATTCTCGGTGTGTTTTAAACGCATTTAGCAGAGGACGATTAAAGCAACTATCTGGAAAACTATTTGCTTGCCAAGCCAAGCAATAACATTGCTGCCTGTTTCAGCCACTAAATATCATCCACCATTTACTCTGAATGTACTCTGAATATCTGTCAGAGTTGTTGTTCATTAAACGAAAGCTTCCTCTACCACCACAGTCTTGCTGGCTAGTACAGAGCTAATTAAATACTAATCACTGTTAGATACTTACCAGTTCCAATATGGTGGTCAGCAATTCCACAGCAGTCCATTAGGAATGCTCCTGTGTTCACTCACCAGCATTCCAGTAAATCAAGGCTTGGTTTTCACTTATCAAAGCAGAAAGCAGTTTGAAGGAGAACGGAGAGGCACGACACCATACCGATCTCTCCTGTTGCCTGGAATGCTGTTATTGTCCTTCCAAATGAAAAGAGGTTTCTGGATTCAATAGAGAGCAAGCAGCTCAGCTTTATATTCCAGCCTTCGCACTCCTCCGTCCTCGCTCTCCTTTCAAGGGCGTTTTGATACAGTGACACAAATAGACCCATTTCCAGTCCTTTCACATTAGCAAAAACAACAGGCTTCAGCACAGAGCTTTCAATATCACCACCGTGCACTGACCCCAACACATGGAAGGAACACCAGCAATAACTTTTGTAATTTACTTTTACACCAGGGGATATTAGTTGTCACACCATGAACAATAAAATACATAGTACTAAGCTTACACAGTAAAACATCCAATCTGGCATCAGTGTATACCAACAACAACAGGACACAGACTTCAAGATTCATTGGGTGGATAGTAAAATTAAGTATTTTAAATTGGGATGAAATTAGTGAGCAAATTGGTGTGGGTCAGAATCTGTGATCATATGAACACAAATAAACATAAGCAAATATATTTAGACTTCTGGGTTTGCATTTTACAGATGCACAGCAGGCAGGGTGACATTTACAATCGTAGATGCAATTAAAGTGTCAATGTACAGATGGAAATTATAGGTATTTGTAGAAGACGGTGGTCATAGAGCGAGAGCACAGGCAGTACTCAAATACAATGAGGCAGCAATCACTGTTGAGTACAGCCAGGAAGAGAAGACATAGAAACACAGGAAAAATAGGTGCAGGAGTAGGCCATTTGGCCCTTCCAGCCAGTACCGTCATTCAATATGATCATGGCTAAAATCAGTACCCCGTTCCTGCTTTTTCCCCATATCCCTTGATTCTGTTCGCCCAAAGAGCTAAATCTAACTCTCTCTTAAAACCATCCAGTGAATTTGCCTCCATTGTCTTCTGTGGCAGATAATTCCGCAAATTCACGACTCTCAGGGTGAAAAAATGTTTCATCATCTCAGTCCTAAATGGTCTACCCCTTATTCTTAAACTATGACCCCTGGTTCTGGACTCCCCCAACATTGGGACCATTTGTCCTGCATCTAGCCTGCCCAATCCTTTAAGAATGTTATATGTTTCTATAAGATCCCCTCTCATCCGTCTAAATTCCAGTGAGTACAAATTCCAGTGAGTATTATTTCATCATATATCAGATACGCCACCCCGGGAATTAACCTGGTGAACCTACGCTGCACTCCCTCAATAGCAATAGCGTTGCTGGTGAGAGAGGAGATTAATGCAATAGAAAGGAAGAACATTAGCTTGGAGGATGTGGAATCGACATGGGTAGAGCTGCGAAACTCTAAGGGGCAGAAAACGCTAGTGGGAGTTGTGTACAGGCCACCTAATAGTAGTATTGGAGTTGGGGATGGCATCAAACAAGAAATTAGAAATGCGTGCAACAAGGGTAACACGGTTATAATGGATGACTTCAATCTGCATGTAGATTGGGTGAATCAAATTGGCAGGGGTGCTGAGGAAGAGGATTTCTTGGAATGTATGCGGGATAGTTTTCTCAAACAGAGGAACCAACGAGAGAGCAGGCTATTCTAGACTGGGTATTGAGTAATGAGGAAGGGTTAGTTAGCAGTCTTGTTGTGCGTGGCCCCTTGGGCAAGAGTGACCATAATATGGTTGAGTTCTTCATTAGGATGGAGAGTGACAAAATTGTCAGAAACAAGGGTTCTGAACTTGAACAAAGGTAACTTTGAAGGTATGAGATGTGAATTAGCCAAGATAGACTGGCAGGTGATTCTTAAAGGGTTGACAGTGGATGTGCAATGGAAGGTATTTAAAGACTGCATGGATGAAGTACAAAAATTGTTCATACCAGTTTGGCAAAAGATTAAATCAGGGAAGGTGGTGCATCCATGGATAGCAAGGGAAATCAGGGATAGTATGAAAACAAAAGATGAGGCACCCAAATTGGCCAGAAAAAGCAGCCTACCGGAGGACTGGGAGAAATTCAGAATCCAGCAGAGGAGGACAAAGGGCTTAATTAGGAAAGGGAAAATAGATTATGAAAGGAAACTGGCAGGGAACATAAAAACTGACTACAAAGGTTTTTATAGATATGTGAAGAGAAAGAGACTAGTTAAAACAAATGTTGGTCCCTTGCAGTCAGAAACAGGTGAATTGATCATGGGGAACAAGGACATGGCAGACCAATTGAATAACTACTTTGGTTCTGTCTTCACTAAGGAAGACATAAATAATCTGCCGGAAATAGCAGTAGAAAATAGGTGCAGGAGTAGGCCATTCGGCCCTTCGAGACTGCACCGCCATTCAATATGATCATGGCTGATCATCCAACTCAGTATCCTGTACCTGCCTTCTCACCATACGCCCTGATCCCTTTAGCCACAAGGGCCACATCTAACTCCCTCTTAAATATAGCCAATGAACTGGCCTCAACTACCTTCCGTGGCAGAGAATTCTCCAGACTCACCACTCTCTGTGTGAAAAATGATCTTCTTATCTCGGTCCTAAAAGACTTCCCCCTTATCCTTAGACTGTGACCCCTTGTTCTGGACTCCCCCAACATCGGGAACAATCTTCCTGCATCTAGCCTGTCCAACCCCTTAAGAATTTTGTAAGTCTCTATAAGATCCCCCCTCAATCTCCTAAATTCCAGCGAGTACAAGCCGAGTCTATCCAGTCTTTCTTCATATGGAAGTCCTGCCATCCCAGGAATCAGTCTGGTGAACCTTCTCTGTACTCCCTCTATGGCAAGAATGTCTTTCCTCAGATTAGGAGACCAAAACTGTAAGCAATACTCCAGGTGTGGCCTCACCAAGACCCTGTACAACTGCAGTAGAACCTCCCTGCTCCTGTACTCAAATCCTTTTGCTATGAATGCCAACATACCATTCGCTTTCTTCACAGCCTGCTGCACCTGTATGCCTACTTTCAATGACTGGTGTACCATGACACCCAGGACCAAAGTAGTTATTCAAATGGTCTGCCATGTCCTTGTTCCCCATGATCAATTCACCTGTTTCTGACTGCAAGGGACCAACATTTGTTTTAACTAGTCTCTTTCTCTTCACATATCTATAAAAACTTTTGCAGTCAGTTTTTATGTTCCCTGCCAGTTTCCTTTCGTAATCTATTTTCCCTTTCCTAATTAAGCCCTTTGTCCTCCTCTGCTGGATTCTGAATTTCTCCCAGTCCTCCAGTAGGCTGCTTTTTCTGGCCAATTTGTGTGCCTCATCTTTTGTTTTTATACTATCCCTGATTTCCCTTGTTAACACAGATGCACTACCTTCCCTGACTTATTATTTTGCCAAACTGGGATGAACAATTGTTGTAGTTCATCCATGCAGTCTTTAAATGCCTTCCATTGCATATACACCGTCAACCCTTTAAGAATCACTTGCCAGTCTATCTTGGCCAATTCACGTCTCATACCCTCAAAGTTACCTTTCTTTAAGTTCAGAACCCTTGTTTCTGAATTAACAATGTCACTCTCCATCCTAATGAAGAACACAACCATATTATGGTCACTCTTGCCCAAGGGGCCACGAACAACAAGACTGCTAGCTAACCCTTCCTCATTACTCAGTACCCAGTCTAGAATAGCCTGCTCTCTCACTGATTCCTCTACATGTTGGTTTAGAAAACTATCCCGCATACATTCCAAGAAATCCTCTTCCTCAGCACCCCTGCCAATTTGATTCACCCAATCTATATGTAGATTGAAGTCACCCATTATAACTGTTTTACCTTTGTTGCACGCATTTCTAATTTCCTGTTTGATGCCACCCCCAACTCCACTACTACTGTTAGGTGGCCTGTACACAACTCCCACTAGCGTTTTCTGCCCCTTAGTGTTTCGCAGCTCTACCCATATCGATTCCACATCCTCCAAGCTAATGTCCTTCCTTTCTATTGCGTTAATCTCCTCTCTAACCAGCAACGCTACTCCACCTCCTTTTCCTTTCTGCCTATCCCTCCTGAATATTGAGTATCCCTGGATGTTCAGTTCCCAGCCTTGGTCACCCTGGAGCCATGTCTCCGTGATCCCAACTATATCATATTCATTAATAACTATCTGCACATTCAACTCATCCACCTTATTACGAATGCTCCTTGCATTGAGGCACAAAGCCTTCAGGCTTGTTTTTACAACACTCTTACCCCTTATACAATTATGTTGAAAAGTGGCCCTTTTTGATTTTTGCCCTGAATTTTTCTGCCTGCCACTTTTACTTTTCCAGGAACTGATCCAGGGTCGAGAGAACATTGGAAAATGATCGCCAATGCATCCACGATTGCAGACCATCAGGCCCTGGGGATTTATCTGCCTTCAGTCCCAACAATTTACCTAACACCATTTTCTGACTAATGTAGATTCCCTTCAGTTCCTCCCTCCCACTAGATCCTCGGTCCCCTAGTATTTCTGGGAATTTGTTTGTCTTCCTTAGTGAAGACAGAACCAAAGTACCTGTTTAACTGTTCTGTCATTTATTTGTTTCCCATTATAAATTTGCCTGTCTCTGATTGTAAGATACCTACATTTGTCTTCACTAATCTTTTCCTTTTTACATATCTAAAGAAGCTTTTGGTACCATGTAATCCCGTGCTACCTGCTACATGGTCAGATAATCGGCGACTAAACCGTCTCCTCCACCTGGTTTTCCAGGTGAGGAGGGGGCTGTGGACCCCCAGCAGGACCAAAAAAAAGACCTGTTAAGGCGGATGAGCTCCTAGCGAGCCAACGGCCAACCACACTTCAGTAGAATTTACGATCACTGTCGTACATAGCATTGTCAGGCACCGTGCCTGTTGATGTTTTAAGCGATGATTATGGTTTTAGAGTCCGTTTTTATATTCCTCGCATGCTTTCTTTCATGCGCTTTTTTCCCTTCTTAACTAACCCCTTTGTCCTCCTCTGTTGTTCTAAATTTCTCCCAGTCCTCTGGTTTGCTGCAATTTATATGCCTTTTCCTTGGATTTAACACTATCATTGATTACCCTTGTTAGTCACAATTGAGCTACATTCCCCAGTTTACTTTTTCGCCAGACAGGGATGCACAATTTTTGGAGTTCATCCATGCGGTCTTTAAATCTTTGTCATTGCATCTCCACCGTCAAGCCTTTAAGCATAATTTGCCACTCTATCCTAGTCAATCCCCGTCTCATATCTTCAAAGTCTCCTTTCTTTAAGGTCTAGACCCTAGTCTCTGAATTAACCGTGTCACTCCATCCTAATGTAGAATTCCACCATATTATGGTTGCTGTTGCCCAAGGGGCCTTGCACAACAAGATCACAAACTAATCCTTCCTTATTACACAATACCCAGTCTAGGATGGCCTGCCCACTAGTCTATTCTTCTACATCTTGGTTTAAAAAAACATCCTGTATACATTCCTGGGAATCCTCCTCTTCAGCGCTGCTACCAATTTGCTTGGCCCAATCTATATGTAGATTAAAGTCACCCATGATAACTGCTGTACCTTTGTTACACGCAAACCTAATTTCATAGAAACATAGAAAATAGGTGCAGGAGGAGGCCATTCGGCCCTTCGAGCCAGTACCACCATTCATTGTAATCATGGCTGATCATCCGCTATCAATAACCTGCGCCTGCCTTCTCCCCATATCCCTTGACTCCACTGGCCCCTAGAGCTCTATCCAACTCTCTCTTAAATCCATCCAGTGATTTGGCCTCCACTGCCCTCTGTGATAGGGAATTCCATAAATTCACAACTCTCTGGGTAAAAAAGTTTTTTTCTCAGCTCAGTCTTAAATGACCTCCCCTTTATTCTAAGACTGTGGCCCCTGGTTCTGGACTCGCCCAACATTGGGAACATTTTTCCTGCATCTAGCTTGTCCAGTCCTTTTATAATTTTGTATGTTTCTATAAGATCCCCCCCTCATCCTTCTAAATTCCAGTGAATTTCCTACTTGATGCTATGCCCAACCTCCCTTGGTTGTCTATATACATCTCCAACAAGCATTTTCTGCCCTTGGCTATTTCTCAGTTCTACCCATACCAATTCTATAGCATCTAAGCTAATGTCTCTCTTTGCTATTGCATTAAACTCCTCTTTAACCAGCAATGCCACCTCGCCTCCTCTTCCCTTCTGTCTATCCTTCCTGAATATTGAATACCCCTGCATGTTTGGCTCCCAGCCCTGGTCATCCTGGAGCCATGTCTCTGTAATTCCAACTATATCATATTCCTGAACTACTAACTCTAATTCATCCACCTTATTACGAATGCTCCTCGCATTAAGGCTCAAAGCTTTCAGTTTTTTTAAAATTATCAGCCTTCTACTTTTGCTTCTGTCCTCCTTTCATGGCCCTGTCTCCTTGCATTAGTTTCCACCCCCCTGCCGTTAGTTTAAACGTAACCATTCCTACACTGTCTGTCCCGTTAATGGCACGCATATGCTTACACGTTGTTGACTCCCACCCCCCCCCCCACTGTTTAGTTTAATTTAGTTTAGTTTGAACCCACCCACAGGACATCCTTTCCCATCAGGAGTGGAAGAAACTATAGTGTTACAAAGTAGGCTTGCTTTGGTTTAGCACTGGAGGTGAACAGCTGGAGCATTGTGCCCCAGTCTTGTTTGCAATAAAGTATTTCAGAAAAGCCAGCATTGTTCCGATTCCCCTACATACATTACACAATGGATGTAAGAGCAGGTCAGAGGTTGGTATACAATGCAACTCATTTCTCATTCATTTTAGTCTTTGTACATCTGGGTACAACAACATAATCGTTAATTTCTCAGTGTTGTAATCCAGAAAATCAAACCTGAGACAGTTGTTAAAATGTTACGATGGCAGCTGGGTTTTTTAATTTCCAAATTTAATTAGCAGAATTGTGTAATTATTAAAAATTATCATGTGATTCACCCTTACCTGGGATGACCACCATGTGACGCCAGTTCTTTAACTATCTTTGAAGCGGTCCAACGAGCCACTTGGTTCAATGACAGATAATGTGGATTTTTCAATGGTGCCCAAATTCTGTGAATGAGTTGCAAACATTATTTAAAAGACATAAGCAGTCTGGTTTAGTTTAGTTTTAGTTTAAAAATACAGCGCGGAAAGAGGCCCTTCTGCCCATTAGGTCCGGGCCGACCAGCAATCCCAGCACATTAACACTATCCTACACCCACTAGGGACATTTTTTTACATTTACCAAGCCAATTAACCTACAAACCTACGTCTTTGGAGTGTGGGAGGAAACCGAAGATCTCGGAGAAAACCCACGTAGGTCACAGGGAGAACGCACAAACTCCGTACAGACAGCACCTGTGGAATTCTCTGCCTCAGAAGGCAGTGGAGGGCAATTCTCTGGATACTTTCAAGAGAGAGTTAGATAGAGCTCTTAAAGATAGCGGAGTCAGGGATATGGTAGGAAGGCAGGAATGGGGTACTGAATGTGGATGATCAGCCATGATCACAGTGAATGGCGGCACTGGCTCGAAGGGCCAAATTGCTTACTCCTGCACCTACTGTCTATTGAAGTCAGGATTGAACCCGGGTCTTTGGCGCTGCATTCGCTGTAAGGCAGCAACTCTACTGCTGCGCCACCGTGACAGGATCAGATCGACCATTGTACGAACAAGGAACTGCAGATGTCAGTTTACACAAAAGGACACAAAGGTCTGGCATAACTCAGCTTCTCTGGAGAACTTAGATAGGTGAGACCTATGGGTTGGGACCCTTCTTCAGGTGGAGGAAAAATGTATGTTTAGGGTGGTTGATGGAAAAACAGACTCAAGTCTGAAGAAGGGTCCCGACCCAAAACGTCCTTTATCCAAGTTCTTCACAGATGCTACCTGACCCGCTGAGTTACTCCAGCACGTTGTGTCCTCAGATGAACTATTCTCTGCTTGTCTGGAATGATTGCAGTTTCAACAACTTTCAAACTGGATTTGTTTTCCCTGAAGCAAAACAGGCTGAGAGGTGACATGAAAGAGGTATATAAAATTTTGAGAGGCATAGATAGGCACCTGGCCGTTTCCCATAGTGGGGATGTCTAAAGCTAAAGAACATAGGTTTTGTGGATGAGGGAGAATTAGAGAGGATACGTTTTACCCCAAAAGGTAGTTTGCATCTGGATTGAGTTCCCAGGGAAAGTGATGGAGACAGGAACAGTAATAACATTTAAGAGACATCTGAGCAGGCCATACGGGAGATGGAATTTACGCAGGCAAGTAGATTTAGTATAAATAGGCATGATTGTCAGCATTGGCGTGGTGGTACAAATCGTCTGTTTCTATGCTGCACAACTCTTTGACTATGGCTACACCTTCCAGGACAATGCAGGACTGATTCTCCATCAACCACTTGAAACATGCATTTCCTCCACCTGTAATGTAATGCATTCTACGTACAAAGTGCGACGGAGTAACTTACCTAGGCTACTCAACAATGACATCCAAATCCACAACCCACTATTATAAAAACATATTAGAGGCATAGATAAGGTAGACAATCCGTTTTTTCCCCTAGGAAATATCAAATACCAGAAGGCATAGCTTAAAGATGAGAGAGAGGAAGTTTAACGGAAATGTGTGGAGCAACTTTTCTTTTACACAAGAGTATTGGATGTCTGGAACGCGCTGCCATGGGAGGTGGTAGAAGGAAATACAATAGCAGTTTAAGAGGCATTTTGGCAAATACAGGAGCAGATAGGGAATAGAGTGATACAGACCATGTGCAGGCAGATGTGATTAGGTAGACTGGCATCATTGTCAGCTCAGACATGGTAGGGACAATTCCTGTGCTGTACAGTTCTGCATTTTGTACCCCTCAATGGTCAAGGATAGTAGGTTTAAGAACTATACTCCCTTTCACCTGCCTTCCCAAGTTTACTCCATCACCTCATACATACTCAAACATCAGCAGCTCTGAGCCTTTACTTGGCATGCACTTTATCGGTTCCACTTTCGCCTGTACACCATTATCATTTGCCAAATCTAATAGGAATCACCCTTTCCACCTTGTGCTAATGCTCTCCAACGAGGAGTTGTAGCACATTGCAAGTGGCCACAATAATGGTCCACTCACAAATCGCTGACTTATTGAAAATTTCTGACATAGAAGGCATCTCACCAAAAGCCCAAATACCCTTGACCACAACTATACAACCATCAAATATACCAACCCGCCCCCCCCCCCCCCCCCCCGATTGCATTATGGAAAATCAGACCATCTGCCTGTGTTTCTAGTCTTTTCTTTCAAGCATAGATACAATCAGTTCAAACTCAACTACAATAGAGCAAAGGGAAAGATACAGAGGTCAGAATATAGTTCTCAACGTGGTAGCGCATTGTAGTGCATCAATTCCCCAGACAAAGTCCAATGTCCGCAATGGGGTAGCTAGACGTAAATCAGAATATGAGAGGAATAGATCAGGTAGATGCAGAGTCTCTTGCCCAGAGAAGATGAATAGTGGACCAGAGGACAAAGGTTTAAGGTGAAACGGTGTAATAGGAATCTGAAGGGTAACTTTTTCACACAAAGGGGAGTGTGTGTGTGTGGAACAAGCTGCCAGAGGTAGTAGTTGAGACAGGAACTATCCCAACATTTAAGAAACAGTTAGACAGGTACATTGATAGGACGGGTTTGGAGGGAAATGGACCAAACGTGGGCAGGTGGGACTAGTTAGTGTTGCTTGGACATGTTGGGCAAGTTGGGCCATAGGGCCTGTTTCCACACTGTATCACTCTATGACAGACAGTGCCCTAGCTTATGGAAGAATCGTTCAGAAGCCTGATAACGGTGGGGAAGAAGCTGTTCATGAGATTGGTGGTGTGTGTTTTCAAGTTTCTGTACCGTCTTCAGGGTGGGACAACTCTTTGATTATGTTAGTGTGAAAGTTAGTGCGGTTATCCTCCATCTTATTGAGCTTATTTAGTTGTATTTGCTATTAACCTCCATCTTGTACACAGCATGCTGGTAACAGTTTAAAATATTGGCCAATTTAGGCGGCTGCAAAAGCCTGTTTGTTTTAGCGTTTAACTTTATCGTTTCTACCTTTTTTCTAAAACTGCAAATAATAACTTGTTTCTGTTAATGCTGTTCAGTGTTTTTTTCCTTTACATTTTAAACAGATGTCTCCAAAGAAGAAATGCTAAGTTGTCAATCCAAATGCCCAGCAAAAGAGACTGATTTAGACAGCATTCGCAGAGATTATCCGAATTTGGACTACTCCAAATGTGATGATCTACAGGACATTCTTAATGGGCAAGTAGTGGGAAGAAAAGCATGTCATGCGTGGTTTGAAGAGCAAAAACTTGTAGGCTACAATGCCAAAATTGAAAAGTTGAGGAAAAACAAGGTTGCTTATTGGTTACAATCTGAGAAGTATGATAATGCTACTGATTATGATATGCCAATGTACCAGCTAGCAACTGATCTTCTCCTTAAAGACTTGGCCTATTGCTAGAAATTGTAATTTCTTTACCTCTCTGTTATTGACTTACATCATATAATCCAATAATATTAAAGTTCTGATCTTGAGAATATCACATTTTTGAATTTTCAAGGCAGTCTGGGTGTTTATTACTATTTCTGTCACAACAGTCTATTTTGTAATTAGCTACAATTAGGTAACTAACTAATTGTATGCTTTAATGTCAGGTCATCCATGTAAAATGTTTCATATTTGTTTCAGAATGCTTCAATCTATAATCATTTCATTCAGTTCTCTTAATTTTTAAGAAAGTTATGGGCTTTTGACTGTCCTCGATCACACCTTTTGTGTTAAGTCAATGGAAAAGCAATAGGGAACAAGATGCTAATTTCTGAGTATGAAAATGACCATAACTTTTAAAATACTGAAGATATGAAAGGGAAAAATCTGATGGGATAAATTACAGGCTTGATTTTTAAAATCTCAAACTGTTGTAACATTCCTACTATGGTGCATCTGTAGAAGTTTCTAAGAGTCATTGGAGACATGCTGAATTTCCTCCTTGGTGTGCCTTCTTGGATGTTGCATCAATGTGGTTGGTCCATGACAGATAGTTGGTAATATCAATGCCAAGGAACCTGAAGCTCTCAACCAATTCCACATCTACACATTGATGCTGACTGGAGCATGTACTCCACCACACTTCCTGGAGTCAATAACTAGCTCCGTCATCCATTGAGGAAGGTTATTGTCCTTATGACTTCTTTATCATTCCAAGAAAGTAGAGAGCCAGTGGCATATATTTTTCTTGATTGCATCTATGTGTTGAGCCCAGGATAGTTAATCTGAGTTATTAACGCCCAGGAAATATAAGTTGCTAACTGTTATCCACCAAACAAGCAGTAAAAGCTGGCATATAGTCACTTGACTTCATCTTTCTTAAGTCAATGATGAGTTCCTTGTTTTTGTTGACTGAATGAGAGGATATTGTTGCAACATTACTCACCCTGATAGTCTATCTGTCTCCTGCATGCTGCTGCCTCATCACTGTAATTGGTCCAATAACAATGGAGCAATTTGCAAATATATAGATGGTATTGGAGCAGTGTTTGGCCTCATGATCAAAGGTGTAAGGAGAGTGGGACTGAGATCACAACCCTTAGATGTATCTATGCTGGTGGAATTTTTATGTAGAAAATTATGACTTGTTGCATTTTGTAGTTAAATCAGGGCAGAACTTGCACAGTAAATGGCAAGGCTCTGGAAAATGTTGTAGAACAGAGAGACCAAGGATAAAATTCCCTGAAAAAGACCATCCAGGTAAACAGGGTGTGGAGGAAGTTATTTGGTATGCTTGCCTTCACAAAAGGTCTGTTTATTATCACGTGTACCAACTAAGGTACAGTGAAACTCGAATTACCATACAGCCATACTAGAAAAGGCAACAAGACACACAACTACATAAAAGTTAACATAAACGTCCACCACAGCGGATTCCACACATTCCTCACTGTGATGGAAGGCAATTAAGTCTAATCTTCTTCCTCTTTATTCTCCTGCGGTTGGGGCAGTCGAACCATCCGCAGTGGGGGCGATTGAAGCCCCCACGACGGGGCGATCGAAGCTTCCATGTCGGGGCGATCAAAGCTCCCACGTCGGGGCAATCGAAGCTCCTGCAGCTTGGAGCTCCCGAAGTTGGTCTCTAATCAGGAACTGTGAGCTCCATGGTGTTAAAGTCCGCAGGCACCCGCAGATGGAGCTCCCGAAGTCGGTCTCCAGCAGAGACCACAAGCTCCACGATGTTAGGAGCTACAATACGGAAAAAAATCTCCGTTGACGTAAGAGATTTAAAAAACCCTCCCCCTCCACATAAAACAAGCTAAAGAACACTAAAACATACATTTAATACCTACTAAAAAACAACAAAGAAAGGACAAGACAGATGAGGCGGTTACTATGGGCGCCACCCGGTGGTGATCAGTTTGGGCATTTAGAGGGTTTGTGACATCATGTTGCAATTATATAAGTTGTTGGTGAAATCACATTGGGGAGAATTGTGCAAAGTTCTGGTCACCCAGGTATAGGAAGGATGTTATTAAGCTGAAAAAAATTATGATTATTTTATCGGGAGTTAAAAAAAGATGTTGGATAGAATGGGACTTTTTCCTGGAGCATACGAGAGTGAAGGGTGACCTTGTAGGGATTGGAAAAAATAGCAAAGCAGGAATCTATCTATCTATCTATCAATCATATATCATATCATCATATCATATATATATTATATATTATATTATATATTATTTTATCATATATCATATCTCATATCATATATATATATATAAAAACTGTGTGGCTGCCTGCCGACAACCGTCTGCCGCGTCTCCGCCCTTTGATGTCGCGCTCCGCCAAAACCGGACCCTCGGACACCGCCGATTTTCCCACCGGCCCGGACGTTACGCTCACGCTTTCCCAATGGCGCTCCCTGTCACGTTTGGACGTCATTACGTACACTGTTTTTAATAAAACCCGTCCCCCCCCCCCCAACTTTTTCAAACATCAAACTGCTCTCAACCATAGAATGTTGGTAAACATTCCATCGTGCGATGTCACAATGCCCAAGGCTCACAGATGGCCAATCGGAACGGATCTCATTTACATCTGCCTCAGCCCCCCCCTCCCCCGCCTGATGTTCCAGCACGTTCCATTGTGTGATGTCACAATGCCATCCCTCACAAATGGCCAATCGGAATGGATCTCATTTACATCTGCCTTGGCCCCAGCCCCTCCCCCGCAGCCTGTGTTGACATGTGACTGGGGGGACATTGCCGGCTGGCGTTGCCTTGGAAACCTTTTCAAGAACATTCTTCCCCAACGGTCATTCGGACTTCGTTTCTCGACAGCGATCGATCTAAACGCTGGATTTCTGCCGTTATTTCATTTTTCATTTGACACTTTTGTTTTTAAAATCTTATTATCGATTTACACTTTTTTCAAAAGGTAAACGTAGACGATGTTTTCAATATTTATTTATATTTGAATAATTATTTTTTATTAAGTTCTCCGTTATTTGCTCTGCCAAATTAACACACATTTTCCCGTTTTTTTAATATTCTCTCTTTATTCAAAGGACTCCATTACTCCACTTTGAAGAGATTGCTTTTTTCTTTGCCAATTTCCGCAGCTGTGTTTATCAAATGTTATCTTTAGACAAGTGATAATTTTATTTCATTTTCTGGTTTTCATTGCGTATCTATACTTAACATTAGACAAGTAATTTTAAAAAAATGCTTAAAAAACCCCCATTAAAAATCAGTTTTTAAAAATTCTCTATTTCAATTTTAACAGTTTTAATTCTCTGTTATTTGCTCTGCTAAATTTACCCACATTTTTCACCGTTTTCTTTTAAATTCTTTGGTTTTGTTTGATTTAATTCTACAGGAAAGTCAACTCTCCCTCCCCTTTCTCCCTCTCCCCCTCCACTCTCTCTCCACCTCCCCTCCCCCTCTCCTCTCCCCGCCACCTCTCCCTTTCCTCCCCTCTTCTCCACCACCCCTCTGCTCTCACCTTCCCCTCTTCCCCTCCCCTTACTCCCCTCCCCCCCTCCTCCTCCCACCCCATTCCCTCTCTCCCACACCCCCCTTCCGTCTCTCCCCCTGCCCCTTCCCTCTCCTCCCGCCCCTTCCTCCCTACCCCTATCCATCTTCCACCACTCCCTCCCCCCCCTTCCCCTACCCCTATGTCCCTCTTCCACCACTCCCCCTACCCCTCTCCCCCCCACTCTTCCACTTCTCTCCCCCTCCCTCCCCTCTCTCCCGTGCACCCCTTTTCCCCTACCCCTCTCTCCCTCTTCCACCACTCCCCCACCCCCCTCCCTTCCCTGCCTCCAACTTCCACCACTCCCCCTACCTCTCTCCATCCCCACTCTTCCACTTCTCTCTCCCTTCCCCCACCCCTCTCCCACCACACCTCTCTCCCTCCCTCACCCTCTCTCTCCCCCCCTATCTCCCCCACCCCTTTCCCCTACTCTAACCCTCTTCCACCACTCCCCCTTCCCCCTCTCTCTCCCACTCCCACCACTCTCCCCTACACCTCTTACCCTCCCTCCCCATTTCCACTTCTCTCTCCCCCATCCCCCACCTTTCCCCATCTCCCTCCCCCACCCCTCTCCCCCCCTCCCTTCCCTCCCCCCCACGAGCTTCACGAGCTGCGCTACCGGTCATGAGAAGCTTCAGCGCATGATCCAATAGCGGAACGGAGCTATAGAATATTTCTTCTGCACAACTTATGAGTAGATTCAACGCGTGAGCAATCGCTGCCTTGAGATCTGTGGAACAAAGAAGCTATAGCGGAACGGAGCAGTAGAACGTTTGTTCTGCAGAACTTTCCCGATCTTTCTGTGCCTTTAATCCGCAGCAGGGCCTGGAGGCAGGTGGGCATGGATTGGTGGGCATGTTGGCATTGTGACGTCAGCGGGGGGGGGGGCGTAGAGAGTGAGCGCAGAGAGAGAATGGGAAGAGAAAGAGGGAGGGGGGGGGAGGAGGGGAGAGAGAGAGAGAGAGAGAGATTGAGAGAGAGAGAGGGGTGGGAAGGGGGGGGAGAGGTGGGGGAGAAGGGAGGTTGAGGAAAGGGGGGAAGGGGTTTTAGGGGAGGGAGGGTAGGGGAGGGGAGGGAGTTGGGGGAGGAAGGAGGAGGAGGAAGAGAGAGGGGAGTATGGAGGGGGGGGCAGCGAGATGCACGGAGCGATCAGAGGGCGGAGAAAAGCAGCGGGGGGACCAACCGATTGCTGCTTCCGCCAGCATGACAGAGCTCGGCCGGGGGGGGGGGCAGATGATTGTGTATAGGATCTTTGGTAGAGAGCAGAGAGGAAGGAAGGAGAGGGGAGGAGGTGAGTAGAGAATGGGGGGGGGGGAGCCGGGCTGCTAAATGAAGAGGGAGAGAGAGAAGCGGCTTCTGACTCTGGAAACCCACAGCTGGAATGAGCGCGCGGGGCTTCACGAGGTGCGCCAACAGTGATGAGAAGTTTAAGCTCGTGATCCTATAGCGGAGAGGAGTAGATTCAGCGTGTGAGGAGTCGCTGCCCCGAGATCTGCAGAACAAAGAAGCTATAGCGGAACGGAACTGTAGAATTTTTGTACTACAGAACTTTCTCGATCTTTCTGCGCATTTTAATCCACAAAGGCAGGGAGGGGGCCTGGAGGCAGGTGGGCCTGGATTGGTGGGCATTGTGACGTCAGCAGCTGGTGAGTGGTGTTTATATTTAAAAAATTGAGTTTTGTGCTAAATTTTATTCAAAATCTGGGGAAATAATTGACCAAGGAGTGGATTTCTGAACTCATAAGTTAAATCGAAATTGTAAAAATCTCTGGTTTTCGGAATGGATCTCAATTGCATCTGCCTTTGCCCCAGCCCCCCCCCCCCCCCCCCCCGCCCACAGATGTCCAATCGGAACAGATCTCATTTCCATCTCCCCTCGCGCCACTATCCCCCACACATGTGACTAGGGGGATACTGTACCACTTCCCCCACACATGTGACTAGGGGGAACACTGTACCACATCCCCCACACATGTGACTAAGGGGACACTGTACCTCATCCCCACACATGTGACTAGGGGGACACTGTACCACTTAATATCTACCACACATGTGACAAGGGGGACACTGTACCACTTCCCCTACCCCTCTCCCCCTCCCTCCCCACTTTTCCACTTCTCTCTCCCTTCCCCCACCCCTCTCCCATCCCACTCTCTCCCTCCCCCACCCTCTCTCTCCCCATCTCCCCCACCCCTTTCCCCTACTCCTCTCTCCCTCTTCCACTCCCTCTCTCCCACTTCCACCTCTCACCCTCCCTCCCCACTTCCACTTCTCTCTCCCCGTTCCCCACCTTTCCCCCTCCCTCCCCCACCCCTCTCTCCCCCTCCCTTCCCTCCCCTCCCCACTCTTCTCCCTCTCTCCGCTTTCCCCCCCCTCCTCACTCATCCCCCTCCCCCTACCACTCTCCCCTCCCTCCATTCTTCCCTCTCTTTCCCCTACCCCTCTCCCCCTCCCTCCACACTCTCCCCCCTCTCTCCCCTTCCCCTCCCACCCCTCTCTCAACCCCTCCCTGAACCCTCTCACACCTTCTCCCACCGCCCTCTCCTCCTCCCTCTCGCCTTCTTCATCTCCCTCTCTCCTCACCACTCGCACCCCCTCTCTCCCGCACCCTCTTCATCCCTATCTCCCCCCCACCCCCCTTCCCCTCGCTCTTGCAGCACTCCCTGCTACCCCTCTTCCCATCAGTCCCCACTCTTCCCCCCTCCCTCCCCTCCCCACCTCTCCCCCTCTCCTTTCTCTCTCTCTCCCCTCCTCTCTCACCCCCTCTCTCTTCCCACCTCTCTCCCTCTCCTTTCTCTCTTTCCCTCCACCTCTATTCTCTCTCCACCTCTCCCCTACCCCTCTTTCTCCCCCCCACCTCATTTTCCTCCCCTCTTCCCCATAATCCCTCTCCTCTCACCTTCCCCTCTCCTCTCCCTTACCCCACCCCTCTCTACCCCCCTCACCCACCCTCAGGGACATGCTGCCCGCCCTCCCTCCCCTGCAACCGCACGTTGGGGGAACAGACCCAACGCATCTGCACTTGGTCTAGTATATATTAAAACTGTGTGGCTGCTGCCGACAACCATCTGCCGCGTCTCCGCCCTTTGATTTCGCGCTCGGCCAAAACCGGACGCCGCCGTTTTTCCCACCGGGCCAGACGTTACACTTATGCATTCCCAAAGGCGCTCCCCGTTACGTTTGGGCATTGTTACATACACCGTTTTTAATAAAATCCTTCCCCCCCCCCCCCCCCCACTTTTTCGAAAATCAAACTGCTCTCACCCATAGAATGTTGGTAAACATTCCATCGTGTGATGTCACAATGCCCAACGCTCACTGATGTCAAATCGGAACAGATCTCATTTACATCTGCCCTCACTATCCGGCACACATGTGACTAGGGGGACACTGTACCTCATCCCCCAGACATGTGACTAGGGGGACTCTGTACCACTTCCATACACCGTTTTTAATAAAATCCTGCTCTCACCCATAGAATGTTGGTAAACATTCACAATGCCCAACGCTCACAGATGTCCAATCGGAATGGATCTCAATTGCATCTGCCTTTGCCCCAGCCCCCCCCCCCTCCACAGATGTCCAATCGGAACAGATCTCATTTCCATCTCCCCTCGCGCCACTATCCCCCACACATATGACTAGGGGGATACTGTACCACTTCCCCCACACATGTGACTAGGGGAACACTGTACCACTTCCCCCACACATGTGACTAGGGGGAACACTGTACCACTTCCCCCACACATGTGACTGGGGGGAACACTGTACCACTTCCCCCACACATGTGACTAGGGGGACACTGTACCACTTCCCCCACACATGTGACTAGGGGGACCTGTACCACTTCCTCCACACATGTGACTAGGGGGACACTGTACCTCATCCCCCACACATGTGACTAGGGGAACACTGTACCACCTAATATCCCCCACACATGTGACTAGGGGGACACTGTACCACTTCCCCTACCCCTCTCCCACTCTTCCACTTCTCTCTCCCTTCCCCCACCCCTCTCCCATCCCACCCCTCTCCCTCCCCCACCCTCTCTCTCCCCTCCCTCCCTATCTCCCCCACCCCTTTCCCCTACTCCTCTCTCCCCCTTCCCCTCCCTCTCGGAATCGGAATGGATCTCAATTGCATCTGCCTTTGCCCCAGCCCCCCCCCACAGATGTCCAATCGGAACAGATCTCATTTCCATCTCCCCTCGCGCCACTATCCCCCACACATGTGACTAGGGGGATACTGTACCACTTCCCCCACACATGTGACTAGGGGGAACACTGTACCACTTCCCCCACACATGTGACTAGGGGGAACACTGTACCACTTCCCCCACACATGTGACTGGGGGGAACACTGTACCACTTCCCCCACACATGTGACTAGAGGGACACTGTACCACTTCCCCCACACATGTGACTAGGGGAACACTGTACCACCTAATATCCCCCACACATGTGACTAGGCGGACACTGTACCACTTCCCCTACCCCTCCCCCCCTCCCTCCCCACTCTTCCACTTCTCTCTCCCTTCCCCCACCCCTCTCCCATCCCACCCCTCCCTCCCCCACCCTCTCTCTTCCCTCCCTCCCTATCTCCCCCACCCCTTTCCCCTACTCCTCTCTCCCCCTTCCCCTCCCTCTCTCGCACTTCCACCACTCTCCCCTACACCTCTCACCCTCCCTCCCCACTTCCACTTCTCTCTCCCCCGTTCCCCACCTTTCCCCCTCCCTCCCCCACCCCCTCTCCCCCTCCCTTCCCTCCCCTCCCCACTCTTCTCCCTCTCTCTGCTTTCCCCCCCCTCCACACTCTTCCCCCTCTCTCCCCTTCCCCTCCCACCCCTCCCTGAACCCTCTCACACCTTCCCCCACCCCCCTCTCCTCCTCCCTCTCCATCTCCCTCTCTCCTTACCACTCCCACCCCTCTTCATCGCTATCTCCCCCCACACCCCCTTCCCATCGCTCTTGCACCACTCCCTGCTACCCCTCTTGCCCTCACTCACCACTCTTCCCCATCTCCCTCCCCTCCCCCTCTCCTTTCCCTCTCTCTCCCCCTCCTCTCTCCCTCTCCTTTCACTCTCTCTCCACCTCTCCCTTACCCCTCTTTCTCCCCCTCTCCTCTCCCCTCCACCTCCCTTTCCTCCCCTCTTCTCCATAACCCCATTCCTCTCACCTTCCTCTCTCCTCTCCCCTCCCCTTCCCCTTACCGCGCCCCTCTCTAACCCCCTCACCCACCCTCAGGGACATGCTGCCCACCCCTACACATGTGAATAGGGGGACACTGCACCACTTCCCCCACACATGCGACTAGGGAGACACTGTACCGCTTTCCCGACACATGTGACTAGGGGGATGCTGTACCACCTAATATCCCCCACACATGTGACTAGGGGGACTCTGTACCTCATCCCCCACACATGTGACTAGGGGGACACTGTACCACCTAATATCCCCCACACATGTGACCAGGGGGACACTGTACCACTTCCCCCACACATGTGACTAGGGGAACTCTGTACCACTTCCCCCACACATGAGACTAGAGGGACTGTACAACTTCCCCCACACATGTGACTAGGGGGACACTGTACCTCATCCCCCACACATGTGACTAGGGGACACTGTACCTCATCCACCACACATGTGAATAGGGGGACACTGTACCTCATCCCCCACACATGTGACTAGGGGGACACTGTACCTCATCCCCCACACATGTGACTAGGGGGACACTGTACAACTTCCCTCACACATGTGACTAGGGGGACACGGTACCTCATCCCCCACACATGTGACTGGGGGACACTGTACCACTATCCCCCACGCATGTGACTAGGGGGACACTGCACCACTATCCCACACACATGTGACTGGGGGACACTGTACCACTATCCCCCACACATGTGACTGGGGGGAACATTGCTTGCTTGCGTTGCCTTTGAAACCTTTTCCAGAACATTCTTCCCCAATGGTAATTCGGACTTCGTTTCTCGACAGCAATCGATCTAAATTATTTTTCATTTTCAAAATCTTATTATTTGATTTAGTTCGACAGGAAAGTCATCTCTCCCTCCCCTTCCACTCGCTCCCTCTCCTCTCTCTCCCCCTCCACTCTCTCTCCACCTCCCCTCCCCCTCTTCCTCCCCCTCTCCTCTCCCCACCAAAGATTATAGAGGAGCAAGATGCGCCACTCAGTGGAAAAGGGTAGTATCGCGTGTGTGATTGTCGACGCCATATTAGCGGACCAGAGATGGCGTCGACTATGACGTCTACTGGGAAACTGAGCTTCTCTATGATCTTTGTCTCTCGATCTGCCGCTGTGTAATCCGCTCCAAAGCTACAGAGCAGTTGCAAGCAAAGATTATAGAGGAGCAAGATGCATTAGAAAGTTATTAGAATTATTTGTAATAGATCTTTACTTACCTCTCGATCCCTCTCTATCTCCCTCTGTTCTCTCGATCACCCTCTCTTCTTTCTATCGCTCTCTCTCCCGTCGATCTCTTTCTCTCCCCTCTCGAACTCTTTCTCTCCCCTCTCGATCTCTTTTTCTACCCTCTCGATCTCTTTCTCTCCCCTCTCGATCTATCTCTCTCCCCTCTTGAACTTTCTCTCCCCTATCGATCTATCTCTCTCCCCTCTCAAACCCTTTCTCTTCCCTCTCGAACTCTTTCTCTCCCCTCTCGAGCTCTCTCGCTCCCCACTCGATCTCTTTCTCTCCCCTCTCGATCTATCTCTCTCCCCTCTCTTCTCGATTTCCCTCTCACCCTCCCTTCCCTCTGTGTGAGAGTTGGCAGCCCTGCTATGCCTTCGGCCCAAAAGAGGATAGAAATAAATTACATAAGATTTGTAGGAAGATTTTAATAAGCTCTTCTATCCAAAGATTTGCTTCTATCTGTCCCACCATATATTTATATGAATGTGTGTTTATGTGTGCCTGTAATTGTGTGCACAGTGTGTGTTAAAGCAATACAAGGGAAGCTGTACAATGCAATGCAAGGTAAACTACGCAAAGGAGGGGCTGGGGAGGAAAGATGCGAGAGAAATGGGGGAACAGGGGGAAAAGGGAGGGGGAGAGAGAGAAGGAAGGAGGGGAAGAGGGGAGGGGAGGGAGTGAGATCGAGAGAAGATAGGGGAGAGAGGGATCGAGGGGAGATAGAGAAGAGAGGGAGAGGGAGACCGAAAGAGAGGGAGAGAAAGATGGAGAGAAAGAGGGATCGAGAGGGAGAGAGAGATCGAGAAGGGGGAGAGAGAGGAATAGAGAGGGATCGAGAGGTAAGTAAAGATCTATTACAAATAAATCTAATAACTTTCTAATGCATCTTGCTCCTCTATAATCTTTGCTTACAACTGCAGCTTTGGAGGGGATTACACATGGGGAGGCAATCCGCCAAAATGGCGGCCGTGACGTTTCGTTACGTACTACACACCAGTACATTGGATTTCCACTGAGTGGCGCATCTTGCTCCTCTATAATCTTTGCTCCCCACCACCTGTCCATTTCCTCCCCTCTTCTCCACCACCCCTCTGCTCTTATCTCCCCCTTTTCCCCCCTCCACTTCCCCCACCCCTCTCTACTCCCCCCACCCCCCTCCTCCCCCCACCCCCTTCCCTCTTTCCCCAACCCCCTACCCCTGTGCCTCTTCCACCACTCCCTCCCACCCCCTTCCCCCCTTCCCCTCTCTCCCTCTTCCACCACTCCCCCACCACCCTCTCTCCAACTTCCACCACTCCCCTACCCCTCTCCCCCTCCCTCCCCACTGTTCCACCTCGCTCCCTTCCCCCACCCCTCTCCCACCCCACCTCTCTCCCTCACCCACCCTCTCTCCCCTCCCTCCCTATCTCCCCCATCCCTTTCCCCTACTACTCTCTCCCTCTTCCACCACTCCCCCCCCCCTCTCTTCAACTTCCGCCACTCTCCCCTACACCTCTCACCCTCCCTCCCCACTTCCACTTCTCTCTCCTCCATCCCCCACCCCTCCCCCCTGCAACCACACGTTGGGGGAACAGACCCAATGGGTCTGCACTTGGTCTAGTACATATTAAAACTGTGTGGCTGTCTGCCGACAACCGTCTGCCGAGTCTCCGCCATTTGATTTCGCGTTCCGCCAAACCGGACCCTCAGACGCCGCCGTTTTTCCCACCGGGCCAGACGTTACGCTTGTGCGTTCCCAAAGGCGCTCCTCGTTACGTTTGGACGTCGTTACGTGCACCGTTTTTAATAAAATCCTTCCACCCCCCCCCCCACTTTTTCGAAAATCAAACTGCTCTCACCCATAGAATGTTGGTAAACATTCCATCGTGTGATGTCACAATGCCTAACGCTCACAGATGTCCAATCGGAACGGATCTCATTTACATCTGCCCCAGCCCCTCCCCCCGCAGCCTGTGCCGACATGTGACTGGGGGACATTGCCGGCTGGCGTTGCCTTGGAAACCTTTTCAAGAACATTCTTCCCCAACGGTCATTCGGACTTCGTTTCTCGACAGCGATCGATCTAAACGCTGGATTACTGCAGTTTTTTCATTTTTCATTTGACACTTTTGTTTTGAAAATCTTATTATTTCGATTTACACTTTTTTCAAAAGGTAAACGTAGACGATGTTTTCAATATTTATTTATATTTGAATAGTTCTTTTTATTAAGTTCTCCGTTATTTGCTCCGCCAAATTAACACACATTTTCCTGTTTTTTTAATATTCTCTCTTTATTCAAAGGACTCCATTACTCCACTTTGAAGAGTTTGCTTTTTTCTTTGCCGATTTCCGTGTTTATCCAATGTTATCTTTATTTTCAATTTAATTCATATTGAACAAATAATTCTTCCTTCTCTCCCCTGCCCCTTCCCTCTCTCCCCCACCCCCTTCCCCTACCCCTGTCCTTCCACCACTCCCTCCCATCCCCTTCCCCCCCAATCATCCACTTCTCTCCCCCTCCCTACCCTCTCTCCCGTGCACCCCTTTTCCCCTACCCCTCTCCCCATCCCTCCCCACTCTTCCACTTTTCTCTCCCTTCCCCCACCCCTCTCCCACCACACCTCTCTCCCTCGCCCACCCTCTCTCCCACCTCCCTCCCTATCTCCCCCACCCCTTTCCCCTACTCCTCTATCCCACTTCCACCACTCCCCCCTCCCCCCCTCTTTCCCACTTTCACCACTCTCCCCTACACCTCACCCTCCCTCCCCATTTCTACTTCCCTCCCCCATCTTTCTCCATCTCCCTCCCCCACCTCTCTCTCCCCCTCCCTTTCCTCCCCTCCCCACTCTTCCCCCTCTCTCCTCATTCCCCCTCCCTCCTCACTCCTCCCCTTCCCCATACCACTCTCCAGCTCCCTCCACACTCTACTCTCTCTCTCCCCTACCCCTCCCTCCACACTCTTCCCCCTCTCTCCCCTTCCCCTCCCACCCCTCTCTCAACCCCTCCCTGAACCCTCTCACACCTTCCCTCTCCCCCTCTCCATCTCCCTCTCTCCTTACCGCTCCCACCACCTCTCTCCCCCACCCCTCTTCATCCCCATCTCCCCCCCCCACCCCCTTCCCATCGCTGTTGCACCACTTCCTGCTACCCCTATTCCCCTCACTCACCACTCTTCCCCTCTCCCTCCCCTCCCCACCTCTCCTTTCCCTCTCTCTCACCCCCTCTCTCTCCATACCTCTCTCCCTCTCCTTTCACTCGCTCTCACTCCCCCTCCACTCTCTCTCCAACGCTCCTCTACCCCTCCACCTCCCTTTCCTCCCCTCTTCTCCATAACCCCTCTCCCCTCACCTACCCCTCTCCTCTCCCCTCACCTTCCCCATACCGCACCCTTCTCTAACCCCCTCACCCATCCCCAGGGACATGCTGCCCCGCCCCCCCCTACACATGTGACCAGGGGGACACTGCACCACTTCACCCACACATGTGACTAGGGGGACACTGTACTGCTTCCCCCACACATGTAACTAGGGGTACCTGTACCACTTCCCCCAAACATATGACTAAGGGACACTGTACCACTTCCCCCACATATGTGACTATGGGTACCTTTACCACTCCCCCCCACATATGTGACGAGGGGGACACTGTACCACCTAATATCCCCCACACATGTGACTAGGGGACACTGTACCTCATCCCCCCCCATGTGACTAATGGACACTGTACCACTTCTCCCACACATGTGACTAGGGGGATACTGTACAACTTCCCCCACACATGTGACTAGGGGGACACTGTACCACTTCCCCACCACATGTGTCTAGGGGGAAGCTGTACCTCATCCCCCACACATGTGACTAGAGGGACACTGTACCACTTCCCCCCACACTTGTGACTAGGGGGACACTGGACCTCATCCTCCACACATGTGACTAGGGGGACACTGCACCACTTCCCCCACATATGTGACCAGGGGGACACTGCACCACTTCCCCCACACATGTGACTAGGGGACACTTTACCACTTCCCCACACATGTGACTAGGGGGACCTGTACCACTCCCCCCACACATGTGACTGGGGGGACATTGTACCACCTAATATCCCCCACACATGTGACTAGGGGGACTCTGTACCTCATCCCCCACACATGTGACTAGGGAGACACTGTACCACCTAATCTATACCCCACACATGTGACTAGGGGACACTGTACCTCATCCCCCCTAACATGTGACTAATGGACACTGTACCACTTCCCCCACACATGTGACTAGGGGGACTCTGTACCACGTCCCCCACACATGTGACTAGGGGGACACTGTACCATTTCTCCCCCACAGGTGTCTAGGGGGACGCTGTACCTCATCCCCCACACATGTGACTAGCAGGACACTGTACCATTATCCCCCACACATGTGACTAGGGGGACACTGCACCACTATCCCCCACACATGTGACTGGGGGACACTGTACCACTATCCCCCACACATGTGACTGGTGGGAACATTGCTTGCTCGCGTTGCCTTTTAAACCTTTTCCAGAACATTCTTCCACAACGGTAATTCAGACTTCGTTTCTCGACAGCGATCGATCCAAATTATTTTTCATTTTCAAAATCTTATTATTTGATTTAGTTCGACAGGAAAGTCAACTCTCCATCCCCTTTCTCTCTCTCCCCTTCCACTCTCTCCCCCTCGACTTTCTCTCCACCTCCCCTCCCCCCACCACCTGTCCATTTCCTCCCCTCTTCTCCACCACCCCTTTGCTCTCATCTCCCCCTCTTCCCCCCTCCCCTTCCCCCACCCCTCTCTACTCCCCTCACCCCCCTCCTCCTCCCACCCCTTCCCTCTCTCCCCCACCCCCATCCTTCTCTCCACCTTCCACTTCACTCTCTCCCCCGCCCCCTTCCCCCCTACCCCTGTGCCTCTTCCACCACTCCCTCCCACCCCCTTCCCCCTACCCCTCTCTCCCTCTTCCACCACTCCCCCACCACCCTCTCTCCAGCTTCCACCACTCCCCTACCCCTCTCCCCCTCCCTCCCCACTCTTCCACCTCTCTCCCTTCCCCCACCCCACCTCTCTCCCTCACCCACCCTCTCTCCCCTCCCTCCCTATCTCCCCCATCCCTTCCCCCACTACTCTCTCCCTATTCCACCACTCCCGCTTCCCCCTCTCTCTCTCTCTCTCCCAATTCCGCCACTCTACCCTACATCTCTCACCCTCCCTCCCCGCTTCCACTTCTCTCTTCCCCAACCCCACCTCTCCCCCCCCCCCCCCCAACTTTTTCAAAAATCAAACTGCTCTCACCCATAGAATGTTGGTAAACATTCCATCGTGTGATGTCACAATGCCCAACGCTCACCGATGTCCAATCGGAACGAATCTCATTTACATCTGCCTTTGCCCCAGTCCCAGCCCCCCCCTCCCCCGTCTGATGTTCCAGCACGTTCCACTGTGTGATGTCACAATGCCATCCCTCACAAATGGCCAGTCGGAATGGATCTCATTTACATCTGCCTTTGCCCCAGCCCCGGCCCCAGCAGCCTGTGTGGAAGCGCTTGATCACGTGTGTGGGAATAGAGGATTGGGGGTGATGGGGAGTGGGGAATAGATGGACTGCCCCTACCCTTCCCCCACTACCACCCCACTCTTTCCTCTCTCCCCCCAACCCTCTCCCCCTCCCTCCACACTCTTCCCACTCCCTCCCCTACCCCATCTCCCTCCTCCCCATCCCTCCCCTGCTCCTCCTCCCACCCCATCCCTCCCTCTCTTCCCCACCCTTCTCCCCCTCCCTCCCTACTCTTCCACTTGTCTTCCCCTTCCCCGCTTAGTGTGTGTGACTCTGGGGCGGGCACGCTTAGTGTGTGTGACGACACCCCCCCCTCCCCCCAAACTCCAGACAAACTTACAAAGGACCCGCTGTGTGTGACGACACGCACTCCTCCCCCCCCCCCCCCACCAACAGCTTTGGTGTGTGAGATGCGTGCAGCATCTGGACGCTCAGCTGTTTTCCGAACTCTTCACCAACCATCATTCTGACTTGGTTTGTGAAGAGCAAAGTCCGGATTTCCATTTGTCTCCAGATAAGAATCTGCTTCCATAGTTATTTGTCATAGACAACTCTTTTTAATTTTTCAATTGTTTGTTTGGCAGTAAGACATCATTTTGAGACTAATTATCTTTCTGTCTCCATTTAATTTATAAATCTTAAAGAGTGCATTTCATTTAAAATATTATTTTTTTCACATTACCATTTGATTGAATTTCATTGTTAATTACTTTATTTGTTTTAATTGAATTGTTTCTCATTTAACTCTGCGTTATAAATATTAAAGAGTGCATGCGTCCTGGCCACGCCCCCCCCGCCGATGTGGATTAAAGGCGCAGAAAGATCGAGAAAGTTCTCCAGATCAAAGATTCTGCAAACAGCTGCATTCCGCTATAGCTTCTTTGTTCTTCAGGTCTCGGGGCAGAAAATCCTCACGCGCTGAACTTTCTCCTCGCAGCCGACGCAGCTCGCGAAGACCCGCCCGTGCGCCCCTCCCATCCCCTGCGCGCTCATTCCAGCTGTGGGTTTCCAGAGATGCTCCTTTGCTGTCAACCCTCGCTCCTGGGTGAACGCGTCTTGCCTTAGCGACTTTAAAGGCTGTTGTCAGCTGGCTGTTATCAACGGCTGCTGGCGTTGCGAGGCCGAGTTACGTCAAACCAATCCCCCTCCACACCCTCCTTCCCCCCTCTCCCTTCCCCGCTCTCAGCCCCCCTCTCTCTCTCCCACCTCATCCACCCTCCCTCTCCTCCTCCACCCCCTCTCACTCTGTCTCTTGCCCTTCTATCTCTGCCCCTTTCTCTCTGTCCACATTCTCTCCCTGTCACTCGCTACCCCCCCCCCCCCCCCCCAGATGCACCTGTGAGTTGGGGACTATGCGTCAGTGGATAGGGCGGTTATGGGGTAAAAGGAGCAAATTAATAATTTTAATATATCAATGGGGGTAGTTAGCGTGTGTGCGGGGGGGTAGTTAGTGTGTGTGTGGCCGCATGCCACACCCCCCCCCCCACAACCACACTGTGTGTGTGTGTGTGTGTGTGTGTGTGTGTGTGTGTGTGTGTGTGTGTGTGTGTGTGTATATATATAAAATGTATCTCCTAGAAAACCAGAGATTTTTACAATTTCGATTTAACTTAGGAGTTCAGAAATCCACTCCTTGGTCAATTATTTCCCCAGATTTTGAATAAAATTCATCACAAAACTCAATTTTTTAAATATAAACGCCGCTCACCAGCTGCTGACGTCACAATGCCCACAAATCCAGGCCCACCTGCCTCCAGCCTCCCCCCCCCCTGCCGTTGTGGATTAAAATGCGCAGAAAGATCGAGAAAGTTCTGCAGAACAAAGATTCTACAGTTCCGTTCCGCTATAGCTTCTTTGTTCTACAGATCTCGGGGCAGCGACTCCTCACACGCTGAATCTACTCCTCTCCGCTATAGGATCACGCGCTTAAACTTCTCATCACTGTTGGCACAGCTCTTGAAGCCCCGCGCGCTCATTCCAGCTGTGGATTTCCAGAGTCAGAAGCCGCTTCTCTCTCTCCCTCTTCATTTAGCAGCCCGGCTCACCCCCCCTTTCGCTACTCACCTCCTCCCCTCTCCTTCCTTCCTCTCTACCAAAGATCCTATACACAATCGTCTCTTCTGCCGCCTCCTTCCTCCCCAGCTCCCTCCCTCCCTCCCCTAAAACCCCCTTCCCCCTTCACACCCGTCCACCCCCTCCCCTCTCCACCTCCCTTCCCCCCTCCTCTCCACCTCCCTTCCCCCCACCCCCTCCCCTCTCTCTCTCTCTCTCTCTCTCTCCCCCCTCCTCTCCATCTGTCTCTGTCTCTCCCCATTCTCTCTCTGGTCTCACTCTCTAAGCCCCCCCCCTCCCTCTAGACGCACCTGCGAGGTGGGGGCTATGCGTCAGTGGATAGGGCGGTTATGGGGTAAAAGGAACATATCCCAATAATATTAATATAATATCAAGGGGGTAGTTAGTGTGTGTGTGTATGGGGGTGGTTAGTGTGTGTGAGACGCTGCATGCCGCCCCGCCCCCCCCCCTCGAAAACCAAACGCAAAAAACGCGTAGGGATTTAACTTATGAGTTCAGAAATCCACTCCTTGGTCAATTATTTCCCCAGATTTTGAAGTCACAAAACTAATTTTTTAAAATATAAACGGCACTTGCCAGCTGCTAACGTCACAATGCCCACATGCCCACCAATCCACGCCCACCTGCCTCCAGGCCCTGCCCCCCCGCCGCGGATTAAAGGCGCAGAAAGATCGAGAAAGTTCTGCAGAATAAATGTTCTACAGCTCCGTTCTACAGATATCGAGGCAGCGATTGCTCACGCGCTGAATCTACTCATAAGTTCTGCAGAAGAAATATTCTATAGCTCCGTTCCGCTATTGAATCACGCGCTGAAGCTTCTCATGACCGGTAGCGCAGCTCGTGAAGCCCTGCGCGCTCATTGCAGCACCACCCTCCCTCCCTCCAACCCCCTCCACCGCACGTTGGGGGAACAAACCCAACGGGTCTGCACTTGGTCTAGTATACTATTAAAACTGTGTGTGTCTGCTGACTGGCTGTGTGTCAGATTTGCCCTTTGATTTCATGGTTCGCCAAAACCACACTTTGAAACCCCAAGATATTTTCCATTTTGCCACATTTACACTTTTACATTCACCCATTCACTCCTCATTACATTTAGACATTTTTATGTACACCTTTTAAAATAAAATCCTTCACTCCGCCCCCCCCCCCCCCCACACTTACTCATTTTTTGGCCTCCTGCTGGCCAGACACCATAACTGCAGCTGCTGCAGCCCGCTCTTCTCCAAAAACGCCGCCTTTTATTCCCTGCAGCCGATTTCCCCTGCCGATTGCTCAAGACAAAGATCGCCTCTTCCACCGCTGCTTTTCGCCGTGCTCCCAAAGACAGCAGGGGAACAGCCGATCTTTGCCTTGCCCTTCCCCAGGTACTGAAGTATGTTCGGGGACCAGACCCAACGGGTCTGCACTTGGTCTAGTATGCTTCAAAATTGTATAATTGATAAATATTTGTGTACCAATATGCCCAAGTTCAGGCAATATAGGAAGTAAACAATATGCATTGTGCAAGCAATGGAGAAGGCAAATTAAATGCTGGCAATTATTAAGTGAAATGGAATTTTAAAAGTAATGATGTCTTTCTGGGCTTACATCAGGCTTTGTTGTGGCATTGTTTGGAAATACTGTGTGCAATTCTGGTCTCCTGATTTAAAAATATTTTTATTTTACATTATTATATTTAATTCTATAATAATTCTAATAATTAAATATTCAATTATTAGAATATATTTCATTAAAAAAATAAAATATTATTTTTCTTGAGAGTCAAGGCAGCACAGACTTACTGGTACCTCCTGGGATGTGGTGATGATCTATGAGGAGCACAATCTAAACGGAATTTAAAAAATGAGAGATCTCACAGATGCATAACATTCTGAGGGGAAATTATAGTTTAGTTTAGTTTTTACTTTAGACATACAGCGCGTAAACAGGCCCTTCTGCCCACCGAGTGTGCACCAACCAGCACACAGAGTTGCCAACATTGGGATTTCCCAATCAGGGAGATTTTTGAGAGCGAGCGAAGCGAGCGAGCACTTGCGGGTGGGGTCCAGGGGCTCATGAAGCTCAAGGGTTTTAGCTATTCTGGCACCCTTTCCCTGTACAAATTTTCAATGATTCCAGAGTATTTTGGCAATACATTATTTGATAATTGTTGATATAGATCTACTTAGTCAGTACCCTATTAAACATACAGTATGTATTTGCAACTACAATAAGAATCTTGGTTTCTTACCTTTTATGCCTACTTAAAATTCCCTGCTGGGTGAGGAGGACTGGGGGGTAGATGTACTCGATGTCGATGCACTCCTTGCTTGCAATGACTTATATGTAGCTTGCTTTGCTTTGCAGAGGAAGTTCTCATAGAACTATCTTTCATGGCAAGTTACATCTGCATTGCTGATTTTCTCAATCAGTAAGGACTGCAATGTTTGAAGACTCATTGATCCTCTGAAGATTGTTTTATTTTTTCTTACGTTGCACGTTCACATGCCGCATTTGAATGTGGTATAACAAGAAGTCCCTTCATGACTTTACTGAGTAAAGGGAACCTTTTGCATCTTTCATATTGGAGATAATATCCCACTTCTTGTCCACTCTGATGGCTGCACCTATCACTTCCGGTACCTCACTGAAACTTTCAACCTGATAGCTTGCGTACTCCACTTCCAGTCGATCAACTACATGCAGAATGTTTGGGAACTTCTCCACAAAAACCATGACAGATGCAAAGGTTTTAGTCTTCCTTGAGGTAACATCAATTACTTCAGCTTCCCGTTGCAACTGGGCATCTAGAGGCCATGTCTTCAAAGCATAATCACATGCTCACTTGTAATAGTTCCTTACTGAGCAATAGAAGTGATCCATGTCCTGCTTTGTCAGGCATGATGGAGATTCTGCTTCACTGCTTCTCGTGTTCTCGATATAATACTTTGCCGCTTTTCCAATCATGAGCTGTTCATTACACCTTTGATTTTCTCTCTTTCCGAATTCAACTTTTTTCAAGTCTGATGAGAACTCTGAAAAAACTGTTGGTCTCACAAATCTAACAAATAAATCATGGAAGACTCTTTTCAACTCCCTGTCAATGATTTGTAGACAAGACTCCTTTATTTGTAGAAGGTTGATCTTATCAAAGATCTTGTTGCTGTACTTCAGGAAAAAAAGTTTAGTTTGTGGTGAAATCATTAAGTGGTGGACCCTGGCTAGGCGTGACTCTTGTAACTGAGATGGAGAATGTGCAGTACCAGAGTATAGACAAGAACGCTTCACTTGGAAATGATGAGACGGTTCTTTCAGTTTCCTTTTCACAGCTTTTGATGCAGATTGTTTGGTTCCAAGAGGGGAAGCAGCCATCTTTTGCACAGTTTTTGTAGTAGTAGTACTACTCTCGGACATAATTGGTTTTGATTTTGCTCCAGCAGTGGATGGCACTTGCTTTGCCTTTGGTGTTGATGTTTTACTTTTGGTGGATGAACCTTGTTTCACTGGTACAGTTGCACAACCAGAGGTCAGTCTTTGACATTGTTTCTGTGTTTTGTCAGCAGATGAAGCTTGCTTCACTGGTGCAGATGCTACGTCCTTGTTTTGTTGTTGCTGGTGAGCTTTTGTGTATTTGTCTTCCTCTTTGAAAAAGAGTTGCAGTGGTTCCCACTGTGACAAAAGTCTGTCAATACAAATTCCCAAGTACAGCCACCGAGTTGATCCATGCTTCAAGATTTTTCTCACACTTGTATCACACAAAATCTGCCATGATTGCAAGGCTTTTAGAATGGAGATGAGGAAAAACCTTTTCACACAGTGTGAGTGTGTTGAATTCTCTGCCTCAGAGGGTGGTGGAGGCTGGTTCTCTGGATACTTTCAAGAGAGAGCTAGATGGGGCTCTTACAGATAGCAGAGTCAGGGGATATGGGGAGAAGGCAGGAACAGGGTACTGATTGTGGATGATCAGCCATGATCACATTGAATGGCGGTGCTGGCTCGAAGAGCCAAATGGCCTACTCCTGCACCTATTGTCTGTCTGTCTGTCTGTCTGTCTTTTCTAGGTAGTAGTATATGTTGATTAACAATTCATCAATGGCAATCGGTTGTGGTTTGGATGCTTTTTCTGCTGTATTGTGTGCCATGTGACATCAACTATATAGCACTGACTAGACTTCTTTTGAACAAATGCAGCTACACCTTTGTGTCTACCAAACATCACAGACACATTATCAGCTGCAAAAGCAATGGAATTTCTCCAAGGAATCATCTCCTTAGAAAGTTATTTACTAAGTAACTTGAATATGAACCATCAATCAGTAAGGCAGGCAAGCTTAGTAGGTCTTGAACAACATTTCCTTTTACATCATCATAAGTTGTTAACAGACAGGATAAAGCTGGTCAGACCCACCATCATTAAATTGTAGAAGGTGCCTTTGCAGTCTCCCAATGTTCACAATTATATCAGCACTGCAAACAGTACAAAATGCGGAATATTCCCCTTTACTTGACTTCTCAACACACGGCCATTCCGCATGGTAAACCTCCTTGTACTTTCGATAGTACTTGACCTTCTTCGTAGATGCCATTTTGCAAGTATGTTTACGCGAAAAACTCCCAACCCAACCAACATGCGTAGATGCAAACACACTGACAGGGAATCCACGGAAATGTTGTCAAAAACAAGCGAATCTGTAACCATAACCCACGACATTTCATGCCTTCCCTTCTGCAACCAGTCAAATATGTCTGCGGCTTCCGTAAAATAAAAGCCCAAAGTCGTGGTAAATACACAAACTTGCCAACAAGGGAACCTTTGAATGTTTGCCTATGGGGGTACGCAAATAGAACTGAGTATATTTAAAATGTAAAAAAATGAATATAAAACATTTATTGATGAAACAGCTTGATAAAGTAATTATGAAATCAATTCAGTATTTTAAGAATTATTTTTTTTCTATTAGAATACATTATTATGAGTGTGGATGCAATACAACATTTTCATACCTAAACTCCCACCTCTAAGAATTATTGGACGAAGCCTAAATGAAGGAATACGTGGCAAGATACCTTTGAGAGCAAGACCATGCAAACTGAGGGGTGTTTTTTTTTTTCTTGCTGTTAAAACTTACGAATTGTAATGTTTAAAAAAAGGCAAGATGGGAAATAATGAAATCCACACGCATA